>KK499791.1:1220857-1514316 GCA_000688715.1 Glossina pallidipes | reverse complement strand
CACACACACACACACACACACACACACACACACACACACACACACACACACACACACACACACACACACACACACAGAAACATACACATTCTCACATACACACACACACACACAGAAACATACACATTCTCACATACACACACACACACACACACTATATATATATATATATATATATATAGTTGTTTCATTGATGCCTTGGCAGCTCAATTGAAAAGTAATGGTAAAGAAATATTTGCCATCTACAGCAATTGTATGAAAGTTCTCTCAATATAAAAAATAAATAAAAAACATATGATTTTGTTTTTTCTTATTTAACGGAGTAGATGTACGTATTGTTGACAAATTACGTTCAATTTCATTATTTTCGTTTAAAATTTATTGCAGTAAAATTTCTACGTGAAGTCACACCTTACTTTAGAAAAGCGAGCATTATTTCGGAGGTGGGTTGGGAATTGCAACGGGCATTTCTATGTCCTTTGGGCCCGGGAGTGGCCGCTTCACCGCCTGCTCCAAAAACAACACCGCGAGCTGATACACGATACATACCTTTGCAATTAACGCATTTGGCACGAAATCTAAAATATATCGATCCAGGTAAATAATGTTTATTTATTTATTTATTTTTTATTTACTTACACATGAAACTCAACTAAGCCAAATTAATAGTCGAATTCAATTGACTCTTAGAAGCAAATCTTATACTAATTAGTATTAAAAACTACTATAAAGTGTAAAAGGAGAAGTAAAGAAAAAAAAAAGTAATAATAATATAAATAAATAAGAAGGAGAAAAAAGAAAAAAAACATGTGCACAACTAGCACAGAGGCACATCCGTAACCACTACAGAACCAAATTGCAAGTGAACCCCTAAGCCATCGCAAACGTACAAAAACTTGGCAACCTATACAGTAAACAACACCAATTAATTTCCGAATCATAATCATAATGAGATGTTAAGATTAAAAGTTAGTTTCAATACGACATAGGCAAATCGCGCGTATTAAACAAAGTTGTCTTGATAGACTTTATAGAATTCGATATTGAGATTAAGTGACAGACATCATTTAGATTTCTACAAACAACTCTAAACGGGTTAAACAGGTCTTCATTATGTTTACATTTACTCAGCTTAATGAACGTGAAGTGGCTAGAGAAGCGGTTAGGGACATTAAAGCTAATCTCACCAAGGTATGTGGACGAACAGATAGTACCATTAATTAACTTAATTAACAAGGACACACCCAAAATAAATCTATAAATTCTCAAGTGACGGTAAGGATAATAGAAGCAACCTGTTTTCATGAGGAGGCGACGAGATAAGCGGGTCCCAACCCATATCCCTAAGGACAAACAGTAAGAATTGCTTTTGAACCGATTCAAGTGAATCTACCTAACACTTATAGGGGGGAGTATTGGTCCAACTAAGCATGTCTGTAGCTTTTTTGTAATGTAAGGATCCTTCAGCTCTTTGGACCACATCTCAATGTGCAAATTAACACGTTTTCTTTGTTAATAAATAATGTTCTCTCAAAAATGGTATTTATAATATTATTTAATAGTTATTATATGGTAGAATAAAGTGTTCTAAATGATCATAGATTGATTATAGTCGATCGTGACCGAATTATTTATACCCATCACTGTTATCCAAAGAAAGACAAAAAAAGTAAAAGAACTAAATTTTCATACTCTATAATATGATGTGAGCGCGCCTGATTTTCAAAATAAAAGTTTTTCTCACATAGGCATGTGGACGTTGTAGGCGTGTCATTTGAAACTTTTAGGGCACTTCCAAATTCTTTTGCAAATGCTGGGCAATAAGTTCATTTTCGCTAACGGGGGAATGCTTACCACAGATACTATGTAGTTGGCCAGAGGTACAGATGGACAGATCTGAAACTGGCCAACAATTTATATACTTTATGGGATTTTTGAAACTTGTTTCTGTACGTTTTAAGGGCATTGAAAAAAAATGAAGTTTGGATACACTATAATATTGGGTAGGCGTGGTTAAATTTTTCCGTACAAGTGCTACAGCATCGTCCATAGAATATGTCGCCAAATTTTTGTACATTTATTTGTTATAGTGTATGAGTAATGAGCAAAAAATTAATTTTTTATTGTATTTGAAAAACGGAAGTGTTGTCAGCTTGTACTGTGCTGTGAACGTGTGCATCGACCGCTTGGGTCCATTGTAAGTACCAATCTGCGTTTTGATAGCTTCGATAGCTTCATTTTTGTGGCCAGAAGAATGTTTATGACGTTAGGCAGTCGGACAGACGGACAGACGGGCATGTTTAAGTCGATTGAGAATTTGGTGCTGATCAAGAATATATATACATTGCGGGGACTCTCCCTTCTGGGTGTTGCAAACGTTTCGACTAAATGAATATACTTCGGTGATGGGTATAAAAATAAAATTCCATTCACACAATGACGATAATGATGATGGCGGTAACGATTATTATTATAATGATGTAATAATTTTTAACTTTATGACTATAAACCTATGTTGTTTCATGAAAAATTTTTAAGTTGTTCAGCCAGAAAAGTAAAATATATGTTACTATGTGATCAAAAAGTAAGGCCAAAGTTCGAGTTAAACTGCGCAGGTGTATCGAAAATCAGAAATACTTTTTTTCTATATTGGTAGCATTGTAATAGACATCTGTGCCAAATTCCACATCAAAGACGTCATTAGTGTTTCAGCTGCGCTTGATTACGCTTGATATGACACAAAAAATATTTTTTCTTATTTTTAAACTGCGTTGTGATGTTATTGAGCAAAGAAGTTGCTCAGAAACGGGTCATTGAATTTGTCAGGAAGAAATATTGACAAGGGGTATAAGCAGTTCAAAGAATGTCGAGAACGGGTTGAAGACGGAGAGCGTTCCGGACGATCATCAACCGCTGCCGATGAAAGTCACGTCGAACAAACCAAACATTCGGTGCTCAAAACCGTCGATTAACGCTGACGCTGCGCGTATTTTGAACGGATCATTCAACAATATTTTGAAAGTTTTTTGGGCATGGAAAGCGTCAAATCGCGATCCAATCGTACCAAGAACACTCAATTTCTACATTGGTTTTTCGAAACCATTTCGTTAACAATTCAAACCATATCGTTTCACAACCACCATATTCATCTGATTTAGCCCCATATGTCTTCTGGCTAGTGCCTAAACTCGAAAGACTTTCGATTCGATTGCAGACATACCAGCTGTGAAGGCCATTCCGGAAATTGACTATGACAATTGTTTCGAGGACAACGTTGACCTAAATGTATAGTATCTAAGGGTAATTACTTTGAACGCGAAGAAATAGATTTAAAAATGATACAATTAAACCGATCTTAATTTTTGATCACAGTATTATATATATATATATATGTATATATATATATATATATATATATATATATACGTATCTAATTATTAAAAACTACCGATCTTCATACAACGTAAATTTATATATGTATAACATCGATATGTTCATTTAAGCTTTAGACCCAGTTCTAGAATGGAATAATTGCGTGCTTATATTGCATAAGTGGATATGGAGGACTTCATCCTACTATATTTATTGTTTAGTTTTGGTTGAGTTGCCAGAAAGAAAAGTGCTGTTAGTAGGAAAGTGAAAGCTCAATTTAAGTTAACAAAACTTAAATACTAGTTTATATTTAAAATAAACTTACAAACGTTCTGGGTACACACACAAACACACATGCACACAACCATGTACACATAAATGCGCTTTCCTTACATCTTAGTCTTCCCCTTTGTCAACATCGTCATCATCATAATCATCATCATCATCATCATCCTCATCATCATAATAGCAGAACATCGTTTTATGTTGTTCGACTGTTTAAGAGGGTGTTATACAATATTTTGTACATACAAATGAAGTTAAGTTAAGAAAAAACTTCATGTATGTCTATATAATTGTATGTGCATACGTTAGTGTCTCTAATAATATTTTATATTTAGTTTATGTTTTAATTGTACCGTTTGTTGCCTTAAAAGTCGGCTTCTCATTTAGCACTTTATTTAAGAAAATTTTCAACTCTAAACAAAGAACTTAGTTTCGCAAAATTTTCAGAAACACACACACACACACGGGCACGCGCGCGAAACGTACATACACTCACATGCATCCATAAATGTAATAAAATATGAACATAAATTAAGTACTTAAGGGTGTACGTATGTGCATTAAGTACGTAAATGTATGCATGCGAATGTACTTAAAAAAAGCAAAAATGGCTTAATGTTATTGAAAACTTTTTGAAAAACAAATATGCAGCCAAAATGATGATGCAGTGTAAATGATTTCTGAACTGTACATCTAATTCGGATTTTGTTAGTCAATTCTATCGGTTAAAGACACTCTTGAGAAAGCGCCTTCAATTGAATCGCCACTTCAGGTTTAATCGACTTTGTTAAAGTCTATGTTTTGTCGTCGTGAGAGATGGATTCTCAAACCATTTTTATAAATACTTTAAAAAACGGGGCTACATTAACCTAAATAGGCATCACATGAAGTTGTATTTAAAGTAAATGGAATTTTTGGTTTTCCTTACTATTACACGACGGCACTTTCCAAACGTTCGTTCCAATTGCTTTGTTCGTTGCTTTGGGTTCACAAGGTTTTGTAGAATAACAAGTAAGAAAGTGAGCTATGGAGATCCACAATTTGAAACTAATACCTTGGGATTGGCATTGCCGTTGCAAATTAGTTTGTTAACCCTTGACGTGACTGTGACTTTGGTTTTTGGTTTGCCAAAAGCTCAATATTTTGTAGAGAGTAGAATAGAGTGTAAGTTCCGTTTAATAGCAAAGAATTAATGCAACCAAAAAACCTTGATTCGCATAAATTATAGTTCGAACATGATGAGGACTTATTTAAAAATGTTTTCCAGGCTGACCTTAAACTGGATTGTGGTTATGTTCTGAGCATTTTCATGCAAACAAAAACCATAAACAGTATATCTAAAGTCAAGTTGTCGTTCAAAATAGGTTGGCAATCGCAACTCTTTAGTGCTATCTGCCTGCAAACATACAATTATGCCAGAAAAGCAGAAGCTGTTATGAGAAATTCTCAAAATATTTTATTTTATATTTTTATTAATAAAGTAGTGACTGTACGAATGCGTGTGGTAGTACCAGCAGTGGCAATAATAACGGCACCACTTGCTTTTGCAGTTGCATTACAGTAATTTTACTGTGGAATAAGCACATCTGGGGTTCATTTGTCTGGAATTTATGCCCACGTGAAGTGTAGTTTCAGTTATAGAACTAAATTAAAAAAAAAAAATAGCGCGAGAAAAATACACGCACGTACATCCATTGCACTAAACACACTACATACTTTTTCGCCGGTTATAACCAGAAATTTAATGAGTTTTGTTACTATTTATTATCATTGTTGTTGTTGTTGTTGTTGTTGTTGTTGTTGTTGTTGTTGTTGTTGATTTTTTGGCTCATCAAATTATATTGTAGCAAATGTTACAGTAATTGCCTGTACATTTTCCTTTTCTTTCCTTTTCGTTTCTTCTCTTTCTCTTTTTTATTCATTTCTTTATTATTTTCTTTTCATAAATATCAATTTTTCGTAGAGAATCGTTGTCTGGAGCTTCATTCACCAGACGGCGTGCATTCATGTATTTTACGCGCCTCTGACTCAGCGGAAGCTCTAATTTGGTTCAATGCTTTGCATAGTGGCATGAGCTGCAGCACTCAACGTGCTCTCGTGGAGGCCAATCGTGCTTTAATGAATGTCATTGGTGAATTGAAACATATTGGCTGGCTGAGCAGACGACTTAATGGCGGAGGAGGCGGCAGCAGTGGTAGTGTTGGCGGAGGTGGTGGTGGTGGTGGTGGCGGCAGTGGCACTGCTCTTGCTGGCGGTAATAGCGCTAGTGGTGGTGGTGTTGGCGTTAATGCTATCTTGGGCATTACTACAAGTGCTGGCAGTGCTGGCGATGTGGTTAGTATCGTGAAAATTGCTTTTGTACAAATTTTTTTCATATGATAAATTACTTGATAAATTTCCTTTTTTCTATTCGGCGCTCTTTCGATTTTGCTTTAGCCAAGCGGTCGTTCAAGCTCGGAGAGTTCAGATGAAAACGATAAATGGCAACCAATATTTGTTGCTGTCACGGAACGAGAACTAAGGTCGGTGCCTATGAAAGATTTTTTAATTAATTTACTTTAAATGTCTATTGAAAAATGCTTCTCCTTTCATATGAGGGTAAAGATATTTGTTATTAACTTACATATTAATGACTTATCTTATGTATGTATATAATATATAAATAAATAAATTGGGTTAGCGTCGAAGGAACCTGTTTCTATCCCAATAATACGTTACAGTTTTTTACTACTTTTCGAAAGGCATGTCAAGTGGTCAGTTGGTCCCAACTTCCCTTTGGCTATTTAATTGTCCCTAACAAATATATGTGCAAAGTTTTAGATCGATATAGCTTGTAGGCCGTTAAGTTGGGCTTCATGTCACTATGCCAAACCTAAAACCTAACTAACTCTCTAAACTGTTTCTAATTTAATAAATAGCGATGTGTTCGTGCGTGTTTTTTTCCTTTTTTCATAAATGTTCACATATGTCTCAAGCGAAAATCTAGAAATTTGCTCCTAAACTCCACAGTAACAAAAGATACTATTTATTATTTTGTTATTTGTTATCGTTGCTTTTATGAAAACATAAAAAGACAATTTTCTTTACAATTTAGACATCAAGGATTCTATGTTATAATTACTTGTGCGTTGCGTATGTGTGCTTTTCTTTCGCAACCTTGCAGGTGTGTTCAACATTTGCAACAACCAAAAGAAAACTTCTGGGACCCCATAGGATATACAATTTTGGATCAATCTAAAACGAAGGTATCGGTTGCCAATTTGGGAAAGAAATTGGATGTCCAAAGCATATGGTCAAAGACATACGCATATAAGACGTGCAACATAAAATAAGAGCATGTCCCTTTTCAAAGCCAAAAGCAAATGGGTCTTTTGCTTATCACTCATAAATTATAGTAAGCAAAGCGAAAGTCATTTTTATATCTTACCGTGAATGGGGACAAAAAGTGAATTTGTTTTGGGAATAAAAAGCGTAAACAATTATGGACAGGCGCAAGCCCACAATCCACCTCGTCGGCAAGATCGTATCGACGATACTCTTCGTTTGGAGGAACCAGCAGGAGGTGTTCTATTATGGACTGTTAAGGTTATTAACAGTTGACCGATCTGGATCGTTTGCTGTTCAAAGGGCGACCAAATTATCCAAACAGTCAGCATAAGATCTTTTTTTTTTTGGCATTACATGGATCTATCTATTAGTGCAGGAAGACTCGTTCAGGACACGCTGGAAGCATTCAACGGTGAAGTCCTAGTCTAAACGCCTTGCTAAGCAGACTCTTTCCGGGCTCTTCCCCATTACTAATTGTTCTGATCAGTATATCACGACCTTGCTAAGCTGCACCATGGTTTCGAAGATGTGAAAAAATGACTCGATGAATGCTTCGCAGTAGAGGAAGTGAAAGACTTTTAATTTAGTCATAACTGCCTGCTTATCCGTACGAATTCATCGTGATTTTATACTGCAAATGAAATTAAATTATTACTTGAACAGATTACTTGAACCGATGCACGGATATGTTTTTCACGTGTAAGAACGTGCTATAAGCTCGCGAGAAGACATCCGTCAGGTAATGACAGAACTAAAAGTGTGTGTCAGCTGCGATTTTCAAAATAGCGGCGCGAAGATATTGAACTCTAAAGTACTTGTTGTCCTCTTCGTTTACTTACTATTGATGTCGATCTTCTCATTGTTTCACTTTTTTTTTTTTTGTTTTGATATTTGGCCGGCTATCTGCGTTGGGGGCAGCAGCTGTTCCAGAAAACATAAAAATAGTGCATAAAATCGTTTTGGAAGACCTCTAAATGAAGTTGTATGAGATAGCTGAAGTTATGAAAGGCATCAGAACGCAGTGCAATCAATATTTTACAAGAACAATTTTCCATGAGCAAGCTCTGTTCGGAATGGGTACCGCGTTTGCTCAATTTTGACAATGACGTGTTGATGGCTCAGAATGCTGTTTGAGTGGAATAAGAAAAGACTTTTCATGCGATATCCAACGATGGATGAAATTTGAATTCGTCACTATATTCCACAGCCAAATCGGCAGTCAACTGAGTGGACGGTAACCGGCAAAAGCCATTCAAAGCGACAAAAAAGCTAGTTTCAATAAAACAACTGTCACTTGCGATCGAAATGTCATGAAATTTAGATACGTACCATATGAAGCTTGCTACTAGCCAGAAATCATAGGGGACTTTGCGAGCGCTGTAGTGATATATGTGTTAGACCGGTGACTTATTGAGAGACGTGATAAGTGGCAAATAATAAATGTCTCTGATCAGTTGATAATTGAATATTAAAATTCTGCCCGATATCGATAGTCTGTAATTATTACCATTAATAAATTTATATCCTCTTGACTTGTCGCGTCTGCTTAAACTTGATTTAACTATAGATTATGCAGCTGCAGTTCTCGTTCATATCGTTGCTGTCGATGTTTGTCGATGCTTTTCCCTTTTGACCGAATTGCTGTTGTGTGGATCGACAAGCATAAAAACTTAAATTGAAAACTAATAATATCCTGAATACTTTTTTAATTCTTGTTTTATATTTTTCAACAGAAAGCTTTTATGGTTTTTACATTCGAAAAGTGTGCATTGAGGTGTGTGGGTATAAGCGTGTGCATGTTTTTACGAATTCTGACCAAAGGTGATGAACCAGTTCTTTGACATGATATTTTCGGTGCAAATGTATATAAATGCTTTGAAAATTTATTGATAAAGTTTTGAGAGCGAAAACAAAAAATGAAAGGAGAAACTTTTTCTGTCGTTTTGTTTTTTTTATTTCCCTTTTTTTTGTTGTTTCGGTTAAAAGATTATAAAAGCTTTGGAATTGAGATTACGTTTTTATTGTTTCCTTTTTAGGTTCGTTCTCAAGAAAATCCCCCTTTTTATCAAAATTTTCTATAACAACCATAAAAACTTTTCTATATTTTGTACATTTAATAGTTTTCTAATATGCTTTTACCAAAATTAGTTATATTCGGCTTTCGGCTTATTTTTTTTTTTTTGTAATTCGTGCACATTATTATGTTTTCAGTGCTTTGTCCAAAAGCTGAATTGTTGATGTCGTTCTTATTGTTGTTTTAAAGAGTTTGGAGAGGAGACTTTGTACGAACAAACAATAAATATGTATACACATGCATAAATTTGCAATGGGCTAAAGCAATTCGCAACCGTCTGCGTTGTAGTTGTTATTATTATTACTTCAAATAATTTAAAATTCCAATTTGTGTTCGTATGCTTTGCTTTCATTTATAGAATCTACGAAAGTGCACCATGGTCGGTAGAGGCTTGGGGACGTCCTTTAGAAAGTTTTGCTTTGGCCACTACTCGACTGGCAGGAGCGGGCAATAATTCATCTTTGACTGTAAGTTTTTACGCTGAAAGAAAAAAAGAAAAAAAAAAAAAACAAATTCTCAATGTTATCGTTGTGCATGTCCTTGATTTTCGCGGTTTTTGCCGCAGGGACAGCAGTCGACCGTGTTTTGTGTGCGTTGCGGCACAACGCGTGGCGTTTTGGTGTATTGGCTGCGCTCGGAGACACATCGTGATATGGCCGCTTGGGCTCGCGCTTTAGTGCAGGGCTCCCACAATGCTGTCAATTATCAGCGTGAGTTTTCTTTTCGCTGTCTGTATCAAGGAAGGCAGTGCCAACTGGTTGTGCATTTAAATCGTGGCTTTTGTTTGTACGAATGTGGTTATGCGCCGCCCGCCCAAACCAAAACCCAATTATGGCAATTTCCGTTTGACAAATTACGTGGCTCAGCTGATGACGGCAATCGCATGCTTTTTCTCGACTTCGGTGACGATGGTGAAATTGTAAGTAAAAAAATATATTGTTTTTCTGCGTTTTAATTGTTTTTGTAATGAAACATAATTTTTATTTATTTATTTATTTACTTTTTTTATTTTGCTCTTTTATTATCTGAAAAATTACATGAAAGGAATTGGATATGGAGTGTTGTCCTAAACCGGTGGTATTTGTTTTACATAATTGCCTATCGGCAAAAGTTCATAATATTGTTTAAATTCTTTTTTTTTTTTTTTTTTTTTTTTATATATATAAAACGAAAAGGAAATATTAGTAAAAATCTGGAACAAAAATAGAAGCTATTGATACACAAAACAAAAAAAAAAAGAAATAAATAATAATAATAATAAAAGGGAGTAGATTTTTGTAATTTCGTACTTGCCTATAATAAATTAATTAAATACATTTATATATAGAGATAAACAAAAAGTAGTTCGCACATACACATATACGATACCAAACAAGGATTTAAATGGAAAAGAAACCAAATAATGATAAAAATATCAATGAAAAAATCTATAAAACTCTCAATCCCTCTACTGCAAGGCACATTGGAGCTTCCAAAAATTCCTTAAAATTTCCCTTCTCGCCCCGTCCCATCTAAACAAAATGTCCTCATAAATATGTTATAACATCAAGTAGCCTAAAGGACAAACAGGCCTAAAACGGAAACTAAATATACAGCCCAGCGCATATAGATAGCATAAACTTCACCTTAAGAATGCACATTTAAGTTCTATTAAAAGATTTGCAAAAAATAAATATTTTAAAATTTGTACTTTTATATATGTTTAAAGTAAAGCGTAGATCCCCTTAAAAAAATTTACATTTGTTTGCTTGAAGTTATAAAATTCATATCGTAAAAATTATCGTAAGACTATGAACATTTCTTCAACATACTGGGGAGCTGCCTGCACGGAAAACTTTTTGTTAAGTAAGTACAGCGTACCAGTTCACGCAATTCAATAAATTGATTAATCGATGAAACATCTTTCTGAAGCACTTGAAAAAATTTAACTATCCCAGCCATCTTCTTTTCCAAACGAATTTAGCAAAACTTCTTTAAAGCACACAAAATTTAGCGCACAACACGAGGAAATGTAAAATAAACCCAACATGAAACTTGCGCCTATATTTTCTTGTGTTATCCCTACATTCAAAGAGTTTTCCTAATTTTGAAGTCGTTTTATGAATTTTTCTGCCTCGATTACTCACGCATTTGAAAAAGAGTTGTTTGGAAATTTAAATTCTATTTGAAGATAAAAGTAAACATTAGCATTTTTCCGCAAACCTCGTATAAGCATTCTTACGGTGAATGATGCTGTTTACGTGCCCGTAAATTTCACATTTTTTGTTTTTAAATTTAAAAAAATTCAAAAAAATACATAATTGAACCAAAACAAAAGCAGATACATTTTTCCATTTCTCAATCGTTTATACTTCTAAGCCACGTTTTGCGGTGCACATCGAAAAAATCCAACTGCAAACAATTTCGTTAGACGTTGCATATTTTGTTTGAATTTATTTCCTTTTAAGAAAAAGAAACTTTCGAGACTAGAAAGAATACGTCGTCTAAAATATAAAAGATTTGAAACCTTAAGAAGCTCTACGAAAATAAACTACCTAATCTTACATATATGACAACAGTGTTCATATTTAAAGACATTGCGACGAACTGGGGAAGCCGAGTTGAATACATTGATTTGAGTCGAAGTGTTCCGTGTTCCTTTTCCAAATTGCTTACCATTTTAGAAATTTTGGCGAGTTTCAGAAAAAATAGATGCCGAGATTTAAACAAAAGCTCAAATGAAAAAGAAAACTCCTTGACATCATTATCGTGAAGTAATGAACAGACCGACACATTTAAACATATTCCATTATTCAAGTTCGCAAGTGGCTAATATCGCGAAGAAGACGAAGAAGAGATTCTACTAAATAACGTTCGCGAATATATTCTCCATTTTCCAAATAGTGGAAATATGGATTGCGAAGTACTTAACAAAAGTAGAAATTGCAAATGACACTTCAGGAGAGTATCCATCGAGGTTAATATAAGGGACATATCATCTTTCATTTTATTTTGAATAAAAGAAGAAAAAGTTTTAAGTCTCGGTTGTAAGCATTTTAGGTATTCAGAAAACAGCGTCCATCCGTAACCATTTGCCAAATTTCATAGAGCAGATATACAGAGCTCAATCGTAGAGCCACTCGATCTGATCGAGTACCCTTAACGACAGAAAAAACTCTAAGTCGGCCTGATTCGATCTAAGCAGTTATACTTAAACGTAATATATCCTACTAATGTGAACTTATGGTAAAGAGTTGATAAATTAAAACGCCCCTCTGTAGCTACAGCAACATCCACGCATTTTATTTAATTTTCAGATTAAATAACAATTTCTATTACATTGTTTATAAAAAGAAAATTGCATTTCTCCACTTTCATTATCCCATTCAGGTTCAGAAAAGAACCTTTTTTTCAGCGCTTGTGTAAGTTGTTTTTGGTATTTTCTGCTTTAAAAATCATCCGTTTTTAAAGTGAAATTCGCCGAAGTTCGGTCGAAGCGATCTTTCTGCTTAACGCTTGTGCGACCTCAGCATCTAGTTCTCTTATCACCCAAAACTTTTGTAAACGTTTTAAAAAATTGAAAGGCCGATATTAAAATTAGAGCTAATTTTTAAAATTTTCAGACGTTCGACTAAATTAGCCGTTTATCAAGGTTATCAGAACAATAAACCTTTCAAAGATCACACTTTATATATCTCATGCGTGTGAAATAGTCTCTGTAAACGATATATGTTGGGATTAGGCTACGGTTCCGAGCATAAATTTGTTGAAATTTGATTCGAAACCGTTTTAAAGGGAAATCTTGTAAAAGCGACTACGTAAATCGAGACTTCAGTATAAATTTTTAAATATATATATATATATATATATATATATATATATATATATATATAATTAAATATATATATAATTAAAAGGAATTAAATAGAAATTTTTCTAAATGAAAATTTTTCAAAAAAATAATTAGAAACTCCTAAAAGTAGGCCACACTTAAGAATACACTATAAACATATAAATAAATTCATTAAATTCTCATGCATAACTATAGTAAATCATGTCATACTTAAGTAACAACCTAAATATTTATCTATTTGTACTTTTCGAAATTATGCAATAAAATCTAGATACACTTGTGTAACATACATATATCCTTTATCTCTCTCTCTCTCTCTCTCTCTTTCTGTCTCACACTCCTCTCTCTCTCTCTCTCCATATATATATATATATATACATACATATATATATATATATATATATACATATATATACACCTATATTTCCAACTCTCTGTTCTCATCACTACTTCCTCTGTGTAGACTATAATTACCTTTAATATAATTCAAAAATAATATATATTTTTGCAATTTTAAAATGAGTCAAAAACTAAAAGGAAACAAAGAAATAAAAAGAAATTTAATGAAATCTTAGTAATAACATACGATCGTATAATGATAAAATTATATTCATACTTAAAAAAACAAAAAAAAAAAAAAGAAAAGAAAAATGCAAAGCAACAAACACAACAATAAATATACAATATTTTAACAATAATTATAGTAATTTCATAATACATATAAAATACATATAAATACCTACATACAAACATAAGGATTTATTTGTTGTTTTTACGCTGTAAGTAAAAGAAAAGGAAAATACCCATCCTTCTCTTTCTATTCTCGTAATTTGAAACTTTTTCTATTTCTTTCTTACAACAAACAAAACACTATAATATTAGTGAAAAGCAGAAAAATGTGTAATGTGTGCAATAAATACATGAGTAATTGATAATGAATTAATATTAATATAACAACAACAACAACAACAACACAAGAATTAAATATAAAAATTAATATAATGATAATAATAACAATAATAATAATAATAATAATGACAGCAAAACAAAATGTGAAAACAATATAAACGAAATTAAATTAAAAATTTCAATTATTCGAAAATGAAATGAACTGTCGTTAGTACTATTGGGATTTTAAAAATGTGTACGAGTAAGATTTGGTTAATATGTGAACAAGACCAAAGGTAAGTAATGGAAGTCAATAAAATTTCAAAATTGTTTGTGTTTGAGTATCTGGATGTGCGTTCGCAGAGGCATATTTACTTTTAAAATCTTTATTAGGTATGCAAGTATGAAACCGGAGCTTTAAGCAGTTGTAGTGCAAGCATATAACGTAACCCAAAAGTACTGTTTCTAACGTCGAAAACGTCGAATTCTTTTGCCAAATAATGAACGTTCGTCGACAACGGACCTTTTTATGAGTGAAGGATATAGACGATAGTCTCCTTGCATCGAATCTCAACTGGGAATGAAAGGAGCAGCTGTTTTGAAAATCCTAGACGAAAAAATTTATGAATAGATTCACATCGATTGCGACATCGAATCACTTTGCTAGGGAAATGATATTCTGAATCTGGTGAGGAGAGAAGGGTGTGCTGGTATTCAACTGCAAAGCACTAGCCCATGCAGCTTATTCATCAAACTCGAATCTCTCCACTACCACTTGTTTGCGTCGATGGGACACGTACTTGCTAAGCAACCCCTCGCTGCTTACGGAAATATACGAAAATGGTTCGATGTCTTGTTTGTCCCAAAAGAGCAACAGTTATTTTGGCATGCCATCCAACAATTAATTCTTCGACTAAAATATCTTTTTATAATTCTCTTGTGTATTTTCTACACAAAACTTTCGGTTGCATGTGCACATACCTGATCTTTAGTCTCAATCTTTGTAATTTTTATTTTACATTGCAATTGTAAATTATGATAGTAAAAAATATATTGCTCTTCGAACGCATCTAGATAGTTACTACATGATCTTTACTTTATGCTACGAAATAGATTTATCAAATGCGTTGAACGTTTAGAGAGGCAAACAAAGATATCGCATAAGGTATGCTCTTGATTATGATGAATCGTGGAATAAATTTTGTAACTTTAATTTGCCCATCTATTCCGATCGTGGTTGCAAAGTCCTTGCAATCCTCTTCTGTTTTCATTTGTAGTTGTGTCTTAAATGCTAATTACAATTACTATCACATTTTCTTACCTTCGAGTTTAAGCGAAAAATCGGATCAATGGCTTACATCATCAGCTTCGCTGCCAAGGACTTCGCAATATCCGTCAATAAAATCCATCTTCATTTCTTCCAAGCTAACCGCCATTATACGCACATCTATCTCATTATCGAGCGTTGTATGAAAAGAGCACACATTGGCATTTAGGAAAGACTGCTACGCCGATGGCATGCAGCTTATTTTTAAAATTTTTTCTCTTCGCGGGTTATGTTAGGTATTTAGTAGACGCGTGAACACAATGACGGGTGACAATGAAAGGAAATGATTTAATATTATTTGCTAGTTTGGCTATTAACAACAACACATCGTTAGGACTTATAACAAAATATGTAATACGCCTTCAAATACCTTAACCTTGGCCTGTAATGGCAAAAGGAAAATAAAGAAATGTAACAGCGACATGAACGTTTAGCACTTGTCAATAATGTTATCGATTAAGTGATATATGTTGGATCCATTCACTTTTATGCGAAATGAAGGTTAAGTGATAATTTTCATTACGGTGTTTACAGAGGACTCATACAAAAGAGAATGCAGTTCGTAGTTAGTCCTATGGCACCCCGGCAAACGTAAGGAGAAGAAGTGCCTAATGACTTTGCTCGGGAGTGAAGTCGAACTCATCCCACCAAAGCCAGCCTTCTCATTTCTCAGGAGGGTAAGCTAATTAAAAGAAGCCCGTTCTTTAATTGTTAACACTTATATCTAAATTGAGAAAATAGTCTCAATGAAGACACCAACACGTGTACCTTACTCATATTGCCCATATTTCCATACTCAGGAATGTCTATGTATTTTATGGAATATGTAAAGTGCACATCTGGGTGCTAAAAAACCGAACAATAAATTCGTTATTTCTCTGACATGGTTTTAAGCGAAATGAAAGCTATTTCGATATTTTTTTGTTTTTTCACTTGCAAGTCAAGTTTTCATACCCACCATTAGAGGGTGGTGGTGTTCTAATTTTGTTTTTTTGATAATGTATGTAACACCCAAAAAGAACCTTTAGAGACCCTACAAAGTCTACATATTCTTGATCAACGTGAAATTCTGAATCGATTAAGCAATGTCTGTCTGTCTGTCTGCGTGTTTGTGTGGTGTGTGTTGTTGGCACTCTCTTGGCCGCAAAAATGAAGATATCAACTTCAAATTTCGAAAAAGAGGTGGTTAGTATTGAAAACGGTCCAAATTGGTCAGAGCAGAAGCCTGCAGTAGGTATCAAAAACTGAATGCAATTCCGTTTCCTTAACAAAAATTTGTGGGTTTTTGCTCGTTACTCGAAAGTTATAAAAGTTAGAAGGGTGAAATTTTCCACATTTCCTTTCTGAAATACTCTACTCATTGCCGGGGAAAATGCTAATGTTACAAGTGATTAAATTTGATTTCTTTCACTTCTTTGAGGTTTTATGCTTATTTCTATTATTACAAAGCAAACAAGACAGAACTTTTAAAACTGTTTTGCTCATTACTCAAATGAATGAAATGATTATCTGCCTGAAAAGGGTTAATTCTCAAATGAATATGGTAAACACCGGGACCTGGTGGATCAATTTTTTCTTAATAACACCATCGATATGGGTATCAAATAAAAGAATTTGGAGAGTAGAATGCGAAAAACATTGTGACGGGTGAGCGAGATTCGGCATCCGCCGAATACAACTTTCTTACTTGTTTTATTTAACTTTAGCTGCATTTATTTTTATTTGTTAATTTAGGAGGTTTATGTTTGTCGAACTTTTCTTTAATTTCTCATTAAGAAAATCTTTCTTTCAATATACATATATGTTATATGTGCCATGAAAACTGAAACTAAAGCGCAATGTGAAACTATCTCGTTGCTATAATAGCAGCTATCTTTTACTGTGTCTTTTCTTATTTTTCGAAAATCAACCAACCACAACTGAAATTTCATTAATCTTGCTAAAACTGTACGATACTATGCTCCATTACACCTCAGCGCATTCAAAAGAAAAGTGGATGAACTGTATAGTTAGTGGTTGGTAGAAAAGAGAGAGAGAGAGAGAGAGAGAGAGAGGAAAAAGAGAAAGAAAGAAAGAAAGAAAGAGAGAGAGAGAGAGAGAGAGAGTGAGAGAGAGGGAGGGAAAGAGAGATGTAGAGTTTGCCTGACAAAATAAGAGAGAAGGGTGCAGAGAGTTTGCGAATGCAATATCTAATGACAGCAGAGCTATAAGAAAGTTTGTTAATACAAGTTAAACTAGGATGAGTAAAATAAAGTTAAAAATAAAAAGAAAATAGAAAAATATATACACGTATATATAAAAAAGAAAATGAAATGAGACAGGATTCTAATTTAAATAAAAAATCGCAATTAATGCATTTTCTATACTCAAAATTTATTCACATATATATTCTTCTCTAATTCTACTTAGTTTACTTGTGCAAAGAAGCAGACATATACACACCAACAAATCAACAAACAAATAAATATGCAAGTCCTGGATGGATGCAAATGTAACGCATGAATGCATAAACAAGTCAAGCTCTAGTAATGTATATATACATATATATATATATATATATATATATATACATACAACATTATATATACACCATTATAACATTACGTGCAGCATAGAGCAAAAAGTATAAGTAGTCAAATAAAAAAAGGAATGAGTGAAGAATATAACGAGGAAAAGAACAACAGTTTACCAGACTAATATGGCATATACTAAATCGGTCATCTGGCATTAATGTAGATGTAAATGCCAAAACAATTAAAGCGTTACACTATTCTCAGCATCGTCATCATCGACATCAGCCTTACCCGCAGCCTGAGCCTCATCACATTATTATCTTCATCTTTATCGTTTTCGTTTTCGTCATTATCACCATCAAAGTTACTTTATGATGAAAGATTGTGGCTTAACTAGTTTGTTTACTAACTGAACTGCGTACTATGAAAGTTGTTTCTTGTCTACGCTGTGCGATGATGATACAGTTCTTAGACGTAAAACTCAAATGAAACGGAAAAATGTAAACCAAATATAATTTTGCAATGCAAAAATTTCTACACTCCAATAAAAAGCTAAAAAGAAGAGGATTACAAACAGAGAAGTGGAAACCAAACATATACTTGTCCAAGTGGTTTAGAACCGTAGATTCTTTACGACTTTTTTTTCTCATTTCTCACTTGTCAGAATTGTTTTGTTTCTTATTTTTTATCGTTTATGTTTATTAAGTTAATAATGTAGTGTCTATTATTGTAGTTGTTGGCATTGTTACTGTTGTTTTACCTAAATATCGTAGTGATATTTTTTTTGTTTTGATATTATTGAACCCGCACTTGGCAACGCATGAGCACATCGTGCTTTGCATACCAAATAAATTAAAATCAACATTTTTTTCTGCTTATCTATGTGCGTGTGTGTGATTGCCATATGATTATCACGCACATCACACGTAGATATATATATATACATATATACATATATACATTTAAAGGTATATGTGTTTGTATGTTTTCGCGTATATATATATATATATATGTGTGTGTGTGTTTATGCGTCTGAATTATACCCAATAAGGAGACTAATAGTTCGAAAAAATTTTATTTTTTATTATTTGTTTATTGAAAACGTTTAATGAACTTTCGGATGTCACTTCAGTTGTTCATGTTGTTGTTGATTTTTGGTTTTGTTATTTAACCATGGAAAACAAAAAAAAATGTCGATTTACATTTCCGGCTTCCGTATGAAAGCGCCTATAGTTAGCCACAACAGTGGTTGACATTCAGGGTCATTTATTTTGCTGGCAACTGGCCACTGTTTTTGCTTCTAGTTTTTTTTTTTCAAGTTTGATTTTCACATAGAATTTCAGCTGGAAAAAACTATATAATCTGCCATTTTCACAAATTCAACATTAGTTACAAATATTACGTTCGATAATAAAAAATTAAAAAAAAATGTGTAAAATAAATTTGGTTTTTATCATATATTTACTACTTGGCGTGAGTTTTTTAACTGAAGCAGGAGTGTTAAGGAATAAGAAGGAGGAGCCTCAAAGCACTATTTCACCAACGCGAAATGCGACGACAACAGATTTTAGTATAATCACTACGGAAAAGTCTTTATCTCGAAAAAACGATGAGGAAGCCGCAATTTTGGCAGCGCAGGACATTTTGTTTGACTCTTCACCTTCGGAACTTAAAACGAACACGCAAACTGTTCAAGTCGAAAAGTCAGCGAAATTATTACTGTTAAGTCCTCCCAAGCTAAGTGATAAAAATAAACAACCAGCCGAAGAAAACGTTGAAGAACCGGAAGATGATGAAAGTCCTTTTGAAAGTAACACAGAAATACAGATGGACATTACCACCGTTACTAATAGTGCCGAAGCTACTGAGAGCGCTAATGTAAAGAATAAATATGAAAAATCGGAGATTTCTACAGAACCCATTATATCGGTACGAAAAGCACTAAAAGTACATGAAAAACGTGACGTGTCAGCCAATCACATGAAACCAAAGGAGAAGGAACATGAACAATTCGAACTGTCCATAGATCATAGGATACCAAAGGAAACGGAGCATGAGAAACGGCCAATTTTTACAAGTCATAAGAAGCCAAAAGAAAAGGACCAGGGATATCCCCCTATATATATGCAGCCAAAAGAAGAGGAACACGGAAAACCACCCGTATATATGAAACCAAAAGAAGAGGAACATGGAAAACCACCCGTATATAAGAAACCGAAAGAAGAGGAACACGGAAAACCACCCGTACATATGAAACCGAAAGAAGAGGAAGAGGGAAAACCGCCCGTATATATGAAACCAGAAAAAGAGGAACACGAAAAACCGCCCGTATATATGAAACCGAAAGAAGAGGAACACGGAAAACCACCCGTAAATATGAAACCGAAAGAAAAAGACGAGAAAGAGGCAGAATCACCCAGATATCATATGAAGCCCGAAGAAAAACCTGAAATATCGAACGATCACAGCAAACCGAAAGAAACTGAAAAAGAAAATAAAGACATGCCCCAGGAAATGAAGAAACCTCATCGAAACAATGGAAAAGAGAATATGTGCCCTCCTACAAAGACGGAGGAACCGAAAGATATGAAACATTCTTTCCTGCACACAGCCGTACTTTACGAACCTGAACATAGTTACGTTTTAGTACAACCTGAGCCACATTTACAATCGATTTTTAAAGGCATAGAAATTATTCCTACCTTCGTGGATCATGCAGTGGGAATCAATTATGTGGAGAGTTGGTAACGCTTACGGAGTGTGGATGCAGAGAAGAAGTATACATGAAGATAGATTTCGAGTAGTTTTGTGCGAAATGAATAAGTAGGGAAAGAGACAAACAATAGTAACATACAAATGCTGATTTTGGATACTTGCTAACTGGAGAATTTTAAACATCCTCTCCTGAAATTACCGGTGAAACCAAATTGTTTCAGAATTGCAGACTTGCGCAAATGAGAATTTTATATTGGTTCGCAATGTTATGAGATCTCTGAAGCGTATGTTCCAACGATACCCCGTGAAATACAAATCTCTGATGCTAAATATAGGAAAAAAAAACTTTTTGCTTGACTACTTATAAAATACTCAATTAAACACGAAAAATGTTCCTATCACAAGCCAAGACTGCATCACCTTATAAATGTACTGAGAGTAGCATATGTGTGCGTGTAATTACTTACAATATTTATATGATTTTCACTAATTGCGAGAGAATTTCTTTAGGGAAATAAATAAATTTAAACTTCAAAGCAAATTAAATAATTATGATGAGTTCATTAGTGAACTGTCGTCGAACTTCAATACCGATGAAGATATCAGCGGAAAGCTCTTAAAGCAGTCATCCGTAGTTATACCTATGTATAACTGTGTTTTTGCACGGTAGATATGTTCTAGAACAAGAAAGAATCCGTGCAAGAATAAGAGAATTGAGAAATTAGAAGGACATAAATCTTTCGTGACAAGAGCGCTGGCTTTTTATGTGCTTTTATCGACTTAAGTGGGTGTGGATTATTTATAAAATTATTATTAATAAAAATAATTATTCATCAAATTTATGTCCAACAAGTGTTGTGGCTTGCATATGTATGTGAGATGGAAAGTGTATTATTATTATAGCTACCACCGAAGGAAGAGGAAGCTTAGCGATAAAGTGCACATATTCTTGATCACCGTCCAATTCTGAATCGGTTTACTCATTAATATCCGCTTGTGTGTTTTTCGCAAACATTGCAATAACGAGTTCAAGTTTGACAGAAACATTTGAGGTCATGTATGTAGGTTCATACTGAAAATGAGCGAAATTGATCAAACGATGCGACCGCAGGAAAGCGTAAGCTGACAGTATCTCCGTGTCTCTAGGCAGAAATTTGTGCACTTGTGTTTGCAACTCATACACTATGAAAGATAGAAGGTTGAAATTTTCCAAGTATATGTTATTGAAGACCGTGCTATTCATATTCACAAAAGGGCAAAATCGGTCATGCCCTCATGAAGTTATAAATAATAAAATCTATTAGCAAATCAACAAATTCAAAAAGATTCTTCAATACTCTGATCTCGTAATAACGACTTGCACTCTCAATTTTATCTTACCGCAGCGCGATAAGTTAGAATAAAATTGGGGTTAATATGATGAAATAAATGGTGGTCTCTGCTGAATATGAGCTTCTTATTTGTCTTTTTAGTCGTATATGCGATCTTTATCCCTTGTTTTTACAAAAGCAGATTGGGTTGCGTCCGATAGTTTAAAAGTCCGTCATCTATTGGTGAGAGGAATTGAACTAAAATATTTTAAATATGGGGCGTAATTTTTTAGGGTAATTTTACAGATCAATTTGAAAGTTGGTCGTGACCTGTTCAAAAACCTCCTGGCGATAACTAAAAAACTCCAATAATATGAAAAAAGACGAAAACGTAAATAGACTTTTTCTTATCATTTCTAGCCGATATTTGATAAAACTGTTGAAAACGGAGGGAAAGGAAATCATTCTAATAATATCTATCTAATAATATATTACGTGAGCGCTGTATATGCCCGAAATTTGATTTAATACAAACATTTTGTAATCATTCGATCAAAATTAATTTAAAGTCACTTTTACATGTTATGGGAACTCGGATGGCAATGTTGACAATGTTAGAAGATAAAGTTTAACAAAACATTTCGTCTACTATCGTACGACATTTGCTTGCCCACCCTCGGTCGCATACATAGGATATTACACGTATTGCGAACGGAAAACTAGCGGCGGATTGTTCATCTGAGATTATATACCGTTCGTCGCAGCAATCCCGAAAGTGTCTTTGGCATAAAATGATAAATGTGTAGTTGGCAAGACTAAAAAAAAGATCGGATTTTCTTCTTCATGTCATTAAAAAATATTATTTTTTTAGTCTGCTCTTATATCTGTCATCACTGAGGAGTAAGCTTCTTATTCCATTTCTCACTCGTCTGAAATGTATAAATAAGAGAAATCATAAACAATGTATTTGGCATACATACGTATATGGTGTCCTTGGTCCACTTAATGTAAGCTAATGTGAATTCGCTAAGTTCGTTTGTCTGTGTACGGCCTGTTCTTGTTCGTAAATTATGTGAGATGAAAAGAGTAAATTAATAAGTATATCTTTGTTAAGTTCGTGGGTGAAACCAAAATGTAGCTATGGGTGTGACTCGCTCGCAAAAGCTCAAACACACTTTTTGCTTTCTTCATAGCTTCATAGCTTAACTTGAGATGTTTCATGACTAAGCTTCTTCCCAAAGGAGGGAATCTCCTCAGTTAAATTTTTATCGTTTCTTTTACTTTTCTATTTAATTATAGTTTTAAAATAAAATTTTCGAAATTCCCATAGCTTGCTTTGATCGTGAGAGGCAATCAATACGCAGATGTAGATGAATGTTTTTTATTTATTTTTTTATTGATTTTTTATTTACTTACACATGAAACTCAACTAAAATAAATTAACAGTCGAATTCCATTGAAGAGTTTTAGAAGTAAATCTTATAGTAGTTACTATTAAAATACAGTATAATGTATGTAAGGAGAAGTAAAGAAAAAAAAATAATAATAATAAGTAAATAATTATTCATATATAAATAAATAAGAACAAAAAGAAAGGGAAAAAGGCATGTACACAGCTAGTACGGAGGTACACCCATAACCAGTACAGAACCAAATTGCAAGTGAACCGCATGCAAGTGAATAGCATGCAAAAGCTTGGCAACCGATACGGTAAACAACACCAATTAATTTCCGAATCATACTGATTCGGTTACGATTGAAAATTAGTTTAAACACGACACAGGCAAATCGCGCGTATTAAGCAAAGTTGTTTTCTAAACGGATTAAACGGCCTATAATTGTATTTACATTGACTCAGCTTAATGAACATGAAGTGCCTAGAGGAGCCGTTAGGGACATTAGAGCTTATCTCACCAGGTAACGTGGACGAATCGATAGGACCATTAATTAACTTAATTAAGAAGGAGACATCAAGAATAAATCTACGTTTCCCAAGTGACGGTAAGGATAACAAAAGCAACCTATTTTCATAAGGAGGCAAAGACACAAGCGGGTTCCAACCCAAATTCCAAAGAGCCTGAATGGTCTGTTATGAACATAGAGCTTATCCATTTCACTAAGTAGAAAGGGAAACTAGAGGTATAGAGTTTGAAGATCGATAAGTTACGGTTAGTTAAGTGAAACGCTTTACTAAAACCAGTCCATACGACATTCGTGCGAGAGCCACTAGAAAAAGCCCTGAAAAGATTGCAGGTAAACTTTAAGAGATACAATTCAGAGTAACAATTCGATCAATCAATTTAGGTAGAACACTCAGCTTGGCGATGCCTCTGTAGATCCCAACGCGATGTCTATTTCCACATTTGTGAATTGTAATGAGGAAACTACTCTTCCAACAGAAAGGGAATACGCCTGATTTCAAGGCCTGATTAAAAATCATTGAAATAACACCACTTAGCTTGACAGAGCCTGTTTAAGGTATACGTGATGGGATCCCATCAGGTCCAGGCGCCGAACTATATTTTAGAGACCTTCCATCCAAAACATCATTTTCTGAAATGACCAACATAGGAATCAAAACCAAACTAAATATCGGATACAGATAGTTGACAGTTGAATCGGAATTAGCCGCTGAAAAATTTCGTCGGAAGTATTTAGCAAAAAGATTATAGATTTCATTATCATCAGAGGACTCAGAGCCATTGAAAGAAATATGCGAGGGATATATGGAGGTTTTTCTTTTGGAAAAATGAAAAAAAAACATCTAGGATTAACGAGCGGTGAGGATTTTATCAACCGGAGGTATTTGCAATAATATTAATTAAATTTACTCGTTGATGCAGAACAGTCGGAAGCAGGACCACTTTGAACCAATTTATTGAGAAGTTTGTTTTTCCTATTTCTCCAATATTTAATTCTCTTATCAAACCAGGGCAAGGTTGCTCAGTCGGAACGGACGCAGGAATAGTTAAGTTTAATACATTATAGAACGAAGACAGTAAGGTTTCAATATTTCCAGCAGAGAAATCAAGCGTAATGTGCGAAAGATGAGGATTAAGTAGTAAAATTTTAGTTTTGTTACAATATTGGGTTTAACGATGGTCCGTAATTAAAGGAAATACAAACTGCTGGATGACAGGGATCCTCAGGTACACTAAAAGGTGGAAATCGCTTTACTATCCTGGGAAATTGGCAAAGCAAAGACCTAGCAGTCTGCCATTGCAATTAGGCGTGCGGTTGTATTGAAGTAAATTAGGATCAAATGATTCATTGAAAAACACAATAGCTCTGACAGATGTTGAAGTGGGGACCATAAAGCCACAATTATCACTATATCACCAAGTGAGTTGCGGCAAATTGAAGTCCCCTAACGTAATGCCTATATCACATGTGAGGGCAGCATGTTTCCTTTAAATAGAGCTATCTGCGTTGGGGGTGATATAGGAGGACATTACGTATAATTGTTTATTGGCCCTTTTTGCCCGAATTTTCGCATAAATTGAACGTCGAGAGGCGTAGGAAATTCAATTCAATAGGACGAGACTGCGGCAGATATGGCCAACATCGCCAAACACCACCACCAGCCCGATCCAATTGATCCTTTCTGAAAACCTGGAAAGAATTGTGGAAAACTTCCGACGAATGTTGTGATAGAAAGAGAAATGAAAGAGCAAAAAAAACCTAAAAAAAAAATGAATTATAATTTTGCCAATCCGGGCAATATTATGCCAACAATGTGGAGAATTTTACAATAGACACACAGACTACTTACGACATAAACTTTTTTCCTCCTGCCAGTTAACAGACTTTGTTTTTAACTTTAAAAGCAGACATTACCCAGATGTTTTGCCAACCAATAAAAGTGGCAAATAAAAATTATGTTCTCATGAAAATTCAATTAAACAAAGAAAGAAAAACAAATAAGAAAGTTACACTCGGCTGTGGTCAAATCTTTTATATCCATTGCCGTTGTCTTAGAAAAAAAAAAAGTAAATTTCGAAACTCTATGATGTTGAGCAGGCCTGGCAGATATATTTCATTTTTGAAAGCAGGAAACTCAGTTTATAGCGCACGGTAGGCGTGTCCTTTCGCCAACGTAACCCTATTCCCATACCAGCTTGCGTGCAAGAATTTCCAAGACTTTTGCCAAATCTGCCGCCGAATGTTACAAATATTAGACAGTCGGAGAAAGGGACAGAGAAACGGAGTAGGGTATGCTTAGATCGATTTCGATCTCGACACTGATCAAGAACATATGTATACATTATAGGACTTCCAAAGTTCTATTAAAAAAAATAAAAAGATGAAATTTACCTTTGACCTGATTTTGGCCGATGGCGGTCTGCCTTCAATCGGGCAGGCAATAGTCGAAAGCTGCAAGTAATTTTGAAAAGAGTGAACATAGAAAAGGTTTTTTTTTTAAAGTAACTTACGACCTCATGAAACGTCTGCTTTTCTGAAAGTTTTTCGTAAAGATCAACCAGTAGTAAGTCGAAAACAATCTATCAAAAAATATCCATCCATTTTTCATAGATTATTTTAAATATATACATATATAGTTATATATATACATTTGTATTTTTATATATCCCTAAAGGAGACAAATATAAATATCTTATTTACTACTACGTCGAGGAGAGAATATATTAATTTTTTCATTCCATAAGTGGCAGTCCGAGAGACTTTTCAAAGTACGTGCTTCATTAATTAACATCAACTCATTTAAGGCCATTTGTGTCTAGATTTAATCAGACCAAAGCCATCAAAATTGTTATAAAACATGCTTGCATTGACCCCAATAACCCATGAACTATATATGACTTTGGGTTTAAGATTACGTGCGAACATCTTCACTTGGCCATGTTGTCACAATTAATACGTAACCTGTGGTGATGGGTATCCAAAAATTGCCCGAATACGACTATAGTCTCTTTTAGCGATTTAATTGCAGGCAAGTTTCACGGTATTGTCGTAAATATTGTCATAAAAACTAGGAGCATCTACTGATGCAAAAATTTAGAAGGAACGATTTACTTTGGCAGCGAAATTTTTAAATGATCTGTTAAGTGTATTAAATTGGATTACTTCCACAAATTTCAATTTTATCTTCAATTTTTAACTTTTGCAAGTAGATTCTCTTTGATTCTATGCTTGTGTAAATATACGTCGAATTCATTAGAATCCACATCAACTGAGATTCTAAGGCAACTAAGAATTTTGTGCTGATCAATCGTATGTGGTACGTACGTATATATTAGTACAAAATATATATATATAACTTTAGGTATTATACACATAATGAATGAGATATTTACTATACCCTCAGTCTGTAGGTGATGAGTATAAAAACAAGAAAATATGCTGTTAACACCACATTTTCTTACAGGATGGTAACAGAGAGAGAGAGAGAGAGAGAAGGAGAGAAAGGCGACAAAAGAGTGATGTTGTGTCATCAGCAGACATTCGAGAACATTTTTTTATGTGTGCGCGGGCGGGTGATTACGTGGCAGTGTCAGGTAATGTTGCCAAAAACATATTGAATTTAAATCCCTTTTTGCACTTTAACTCCAGCGTTTACGTACGTATATAAGGGAATGCCATGCCATGCCATGCCATGCCATGCCGTGCCGTGCCGTTCAATGCAAAGCACTTACCATCACACACACATACAATGCCCTAACACCCAATCAACCATTTACAAATATATGTATGTCGGTAGATCAGCTTTATATATTCTACCATAAAAATTTTGCACATTTTCGCCACATTGCCGATATTTTCAGCACTTTTGCGGATTTGCACATGTAATGAACCTTGTCATCATCTCAATTTACTTTAGTCGCGTCTTAATCAAAACTTCCGTTTCGCCTTGTGGATGGGATTGTGTGGACAGGTTATGTAATCGTATTTAAACAAAATAAAACTATTTTATTTTTATTTATATATATGTACGCATATACGTACGATCTATAAGCGTACATAGGAAACTAAATTTGTATTTTGCGATTACCTATTTCGTTTTTATAAATACCTCTGAAGGATGGGGAGTATACTCCTTTTTCTGTCATAATGCTTGCAACACCCAAAAGGATGCTTCAGAGACCCCATAAAATATATTTTCTTGATCTGCATGAAATTCCGAATTTATTACGTCGTGTCTGTCCATCTTTGTGTTGGTATGGGGTGTGTTGTTAACGCCCCCCTCCCCGCAAAAATGAATATATCATCCTACAATTTGGTAGAAACGTCAGAAGTTCATATATACAAGTTGATATTGCAAACGGGGCAAATTGGTCAGAGCACAAGCCGGCCGAGAAGTGTAAACTGACCGCAATACCGTTTTTCTTAACAATCATTTGTGAATTTTTGCTCACTACTCACAAATAAATAAAAGATAAAGGGCTGAAATTTTCGCCACATTTACTTTACGAAAACCCCTCCTATTAATGTGCAAAAATGGAAAAAACCGGCAACGGCCACGTAAAGGTACAAGTGGTTAAATTTTCGCTTTTTCCACTTCTTTTAGGCTTTATGCATAGGATGACCAAAACAAAGGGCTTAAAACTATACTGTACACTCTTCAAACGAAGATATACTAATCTGCCTAAATATGCGTTAATTCCATATTAATTATCGTGGGCGCCTTGGCGTAGTGAATTAATTTTTTCGTTACAATACTGTTGATATGGGTATCAAATAAAAGGGCTTGGAGAGTGAAGGCGCTAAGTTAAGTGTGCCAATTTTACATTAGTTATAGTGAACGTCACGACTTGGCAGAATAAATTTGCTTAACAATATCTTTAGTTAAAGGAAAACTCTTATCTTATTCAGTTTTTTATGACAATAAATGAAAGCATGGAACGTCAAAGATTTCAATGGGGGTGGGTACGCGAGTTACGGATCCGTCCGAATATAATGTTCTTACTCGTTTTTTTTCTTTCATTGTTTTTATGTTTTTCTTTTTTTCTACTTTCATCTTATTTTTTTTGTACACTTGTTGTCGATGTAACAAAAGTGCTTTAAATGGTTAGTTGACTGAAGGGTTTATCTTTACGTATGTGGAGGAGGAAACAAAAATTTACCTCGGTCAACATTAAAAATGTGAAGACAAACATTTTGGCAGTTTATTTATTTAAAAGAAGTGGAAGACTTGTTTAGATGACCTTCACACTTGCGACACAATTTCGTGACAGACAATAGATAAATAGCTTTTAAGACAATTTGTTCCCCTTAAAGTGAATTCCGATTAAATCGAAAATTTATGAAATTATTTATAAGCGCAACAAGAACTGAAGAAGAATCTGGAATTGCGAATAGGATTTCGTCTGGCCTCCAAAGAACATTAAAAAAAATCATAAAAGTTTAAAATTTAATGCACAGCGATTCCGTTAGATTGATATAAGTACATATGTGAAGTGAGAGTGAAGTGAATGAATTTCTGGTGAGTCGATAAGTAAAAAACTGGTTTTAAGCTCGACAAGAGCTTCATACCAATCAATGTTTTGAGAAAACTTAAAGCTAACGATCGAACCATTGTTGACCACATCGACTCTTAAATAAATAAGTAAACCATTTCTGGTTCTATTTATTGTGTTTACGCGCGCAGGCGTTTTTTAATTGAAATCTGATCGAAATTTGTATTTAAGCTGCATACATTCGCTGGATGGATGGATGGATTATCGCTGTGATTATGAGAGAAGCGAATTTCCACGATAGCACGTATTTGCATGGATTGGCATGATGTTGCGGTAAAAGCAATATGAAGGAAATTTTTGCATGTTAGCCGACATAAATGGTATCGTTTTGGTATTTCTGTTTGTTGATGAAAATGCAAATTTATTTTTTCTAAATAATTGGCATTGTTTTTGTAATTTGTTTAGAGCAAGAAAACAAATTGTAGAACTAAAAGTAAAATGAGCGGTAGCGACTAAGGCTATCGGCTTTATTTTATTAATGGAAAGACTAGATGGTTAATTCGGGCGTTTTCATAAAGCTAAATATTATATTGATATTAAAAGTCTCCACACACTTGCAAGACGTCCATAGAGTCAGTCGCTCGGAATCTTCGAATATTTGAATGCTTTTCGCAATTACAAAGCATTATATGTATTTAATGACGGGTTCGCAACACCCAGGAAGAGACTTGGCACGCCTCAGAAAGTATATATATATTTTTGATCGCCATGAAATTTCTTCTACCCGCCAAAAAATGAAGTTGTAGTCTTGAAAGTTGGCAGAAACATTGCAAGTTGTTCCGGACAGATTGCTATTGAAAACCACGTAAACTGAGAACATATCTCTTTTCCGAAGAAAAAAAAAATTTGCTATATTAAAGGTTTATTTTTTTGTCAAAACTTTTACGACGCTTGGAAGCAAGCTTGGAAAACCTAATCAAATGTATACATTGTTGGCCAATTTCAAAATCGGATTGCATCTAAGCATGTCCGTCCGTTTGTCTGAACCTCTGGCTAGCTGTCAAACTTGTGCTAAACATGCCGCCCCCGTTGGCAAAAATTAAGATATCGTCCAAAAGAATTTAAAAATTTGCCCAAACTGAACACGCCTATAATGCAAAAAAAGAAAAAACCTGAGAGAAAAAAGGAAAGAAAGGAAAAGCTCTCACATGCTTAGCAGAGAATTTTAGTTTTGAAGGAATTATCGAGAAGCATGCTTTCGGCAGAACACGGCAGAAAATTGCGTTTTAAAGACTTTTTTGCTTTGCCACCAATCTGGGATGTTTGCACGACACAATGGGCTTAGGGATATCGATTGAATAAGGGATTCGCTGTCATGTCTTCAGAAGACTTTCGACTTTTTTCGAATGTCGGCTCCCTACACTAATTTCTTCTTCTAATATAATTCTCGATTACTTTCATGCGAACAAAAAGACGAAAGTAGAATAAAGTAAATCCAAAAGTGATATCGCCCTTTAAAGCAGTGGCAACCATTTCGAGATGTCGGTAAAGCTAACACCTGCAAACTGTTTTCTTTTGTTTATTTTTGAACATGTGGCTGAATGTTTTGGAACGCATTTTTTTTTATCCAAAAAGTAAAAACTTTAAAAGTTTATTTTTTGGGAAAATGGCGAGTAATGAAAATGGCATTCTTCCCGAACTTATCTGAATTGAATTCATTGGATTTATGTATGTGTGTGTGTGTGCTCGTTTATTCACTCTAAATGCATATGAAGAAATAGTGTTTCATTTTCGTTTACCCATAAATCTCATATAAAATATTATCTACTACAAGAATTGATATAATTAAAGTTTTATTTTGAGGAAAAACACTTGAACTTTAGAACAAAGACACACACACTGGCACTGCAATGTTTCGCTAGTGAAAAGAGAAATAAAGAGAGAAGAAAATTTGTCTTCTTGTCATACTTTTCGCGAGGTTGTACTAAATATGCAATTCCCGAGCAATAGTTTTAGTGAAATTATCTTTAATATCAAACTCACAAACAAAAACAAAAAATGCTTTCTAACTTGTGACGTCTCCGCGATGTTAGTCGAAATACAGTTGATAGTTTGGCGTTAACGACAGGCATCAAGATATGATCGGTACACGGTTTCAGGCCTTAGATGTTCTAAATTTGATTTTTTTCGTTAACAGCAATTTAATCACAAGCTTTTAACATAATCGAATCGAAAGAATATTGTAAACTATTTTTTACTTAATTTTGCTTCCATTTCGTATCGTATTTTGTAAGAAAAAGAATAGTAAAGAGATGAAAAGTAAAGAGAGGAATGGCGAGCAAGACTGTGAGAGGGACAGAGGGATAGCGATAGGGATCCGGAGTGAAGAAGAAAACTAAAGGGCGATCAATAGCGATATATATATCTCCCGAGATATATAGTCGTTTATGTGAGCAACGGTAAATATCTAAAACTCCACATACTCTAAGTGCACACATAGTGGTGTAGTTGGAGACGTATCTTTGGATTGTACTTAAAGAGCAAAAATATGAAGCGAATGCATTGCAACATATGAATTTCATTTGGTTTGCTTTGTGCTGCATTACAAAGCTGTACTGCTATTATAAATGTTACAGAAGGGAATACTTGTTCTGGTTAGTACATGATCAGAATTTCCACAAGAGCATGACATTCTGTACAATAATAAAGCTTTTTTCTGTTGTTTTTCTTCATTTTTTTTTTTTGGTTTTATTGCGACCTTTTATTTTCGCAATGAAACAAAGCGAGCATTAAAAGCAGTCCGTACAATACATATTTATATACATACGTTTCATTTAAAAGTATAGTAAGTGTCAGTAAGTGTGACAGCGTGTGTCTGTATTTGTCGGGCGTTCCGTGTGTATATCCGGAAATTATATACATTCGCACATATATACGTACGCATATATATGTACGTACGCAAGCATACAAAAATCGCCCTTTTTCCATAAACTGCATGAAATATAATAAGTGTAGACATTTCGACATAGGTGCACGCAAAACCTTATCATTGGCAAGCACCCAATTATCATTGTTATTATGTCTCTGGAAGGAATAAATTTGTTTGGGTTTAGCATGACAATGCAATTCCGAAGTAGTTCACTTTAGTGCGAGTTCGACCATGAATGGCTAAAGCAACAAATGTATCAAACATATATATGTATATACGCACACACACACACACACATATACTCATACTCATATTTACGTTGTTGTTGCGTTTGTACGAATGTATGCTAAATGGGCAAGACGAGGTTCTTGTCTTCGTTATTCTCTGCTTATTTCTCTTTAACATTCTCTGCTTCTTCATCTTCTACTTATATGCAGAGATTTGTCTTTCTGTCTTCATCTTGCTGTGACATTCAATGAAAAGTAATATAAAAAATCGTACTGAAAATCTTACATATATGTATATGTATATATATATGTACATATCTAGATATATATATATATATATACATACATAGAGATATATATGTACATATGATAGATAGATAGAGTATAGAGTAGATGATGTAAAGTGAAAATGATTTTTTTTTCGTTTATGCTACATATTCAGCACATTCACGTAGAATACTTTCATATATAAGGTCTAGCTGGCTATTCCGACCATTTGTATTTACAATTGTAAGTAAACTCATGCATATATACATTACTTTACATAAAGCTATCTGCAATTGTGGCTGTAATGATTATCAACAAACATGACGATAAATTGCTAGAACAGCAGCTACGTTATTAGACAGAGACATGTTGAAATACACACACGCACACACACACGATTTCTAACATACAACAGTAAAGAATATTTGTTGAGTGTTTATAACGTATAAGTAATATTTAATAAATGACTGCTTTGCATAAATTTATTCGTCTGTGCGTGCACATAAAAACTTAGGTATTATTATGAGAAACTCTATTGTAAAAACCTGAATATTTAGCGCTTGTGGTGTGAGGACGGGCGGACGGAGGACGGAGGGGGGGAGTGTTCAAGAAAGGGTTTATTAGCCTCTTAAGGATGTCTAAGATTATTTGTTAACAAATTAATTGGTTGGCTTCTGTCTTTTCTTATTCGCTTCAAAAATCCGCACGTATTGAAACCTTCAAATAAAAAACTAACGTTGAAACGTTTTTCGATTCTTCACCTTGTAGTCAAGTTACCAATTTTTAACGCTGCGGCTTTAAGTTATGCAACGCATGTCTTTGCAAACGCAAAACTAGCGTAGACAACATAATTGGTTTTTTTTTTCTTTTTCTTACGGAATGCTTAAGAAGAAAATTTATGTCTGGAATATGATTAATTTCTAGATTTTTGAAAACCATTTCTGATTTGTATATAAACTGCTTCACTATTAAACCATTGTATCAGTTGTGATTGCGATATTATTAGAAGCAAAAGACAAAAACTCTTTTTCTAAAAAAGTTAATTAAAAAGAAAATGGTGCGATTTGTACAAATTCTGTTTGCCGTCACTACATTGACAGTCATTGCTGCTGAAGCTCCTAAATCTCGTAGCTTGCGTTTACAGCCTTCAAGACGTAATCACCTTTTGGCACGTCAAGTTGCTGAGACAGCTGCAACTGATGCCGTAACACCTTATCCTTCGGCTGATGAATTAAAACCTGAATTACCGTTCGAAGAAGCCGGTAGTAACTTCAATCAAGAAGAACAAATATTTGGTCAACCAGACACTGTTTATGGTCCACCAAGTGCTAAGCAAGATCCGAGACTAGGACAATCTGAAAATATTGAACCGCAAGTTTTGGAAACTAATTTCCGAACTAAAATTGATGTTTCTGACGAAACAGTAGAACTAGCAGCGGGCGAAGAAGTAACAACATCGTCTCGTTTAATTGATCGTCGCAGATTTATCAATCGGCGTCCTGCTAAATTGCGCCAGAAATCTCGAATAACTCGCCAAACCCTGCGGCCACATGTTATCCCACAATCTTTGTCTTTCTAAGTAACACAATAAGCTACACTTTTTTATTACATTAATGGCCTTCCCTTTGCCGATAAAGTAATAACAATAAATACTTATTCCTCATATAAATATATGCTTTTAGTATGCGAAGTGTATTCTCACACTTTAACTTGTTGCGAAATAAATTTGTTGAACTCTTAATGTATTCTTTACAGTTTTTATAGAAATAAAAAAAACGAATTATATTAAATTAAACAAAGTATCAGAAACATATATTACTTATAGAGTATAAGTTCGAAAATGTTTGCACCATGTGAATGGATGCTCGTATCGTTATATACCTAATCAAAAACGTTTTGCAACTTCGTTGTTTTTATTACTCTGGACATCTCACGTGAAACACACAAATTTTGATGTCATTTACAACTAACCTAATCCATTTTCACACACACGTTATTAGATATCTTGACGTTGAGAGGAAGTTCATGGAACTCGCTTGATTGTACTCCTACAAGATTACCCATGAAATGTACGAGCAATTCTCAATCGTTGAGCTCGTTTTGCGTTGACGAATAATGAGTTGTTTAAGTTTTTCCTATTTTTTTACTCATTATTCGTAGGTTACCTTGGAAAGATCCTTTGTGGCTTGTACAAATTCTTTTTATCTCTAAATTGGAAATAGAAGACCATGCCCACAATGTTTTCTTAGAACATCAAGAATGATGGGTATGAGGTTCTTGCTTGTTTCGCTTGAATTGAATGAAAATTTTATTGATATTTTCGTACTCACATTGACAGACACATATATATAATGCGCACGTACTGCAATTTTGATTGAATTCATCTTTAAACGATTAATTAACAGGAAGGTGTACATCAAATCGAACGTTGACTTCTGTTTCTAAGTAAATTGAATTGGAGAAAATGGGTCTCTCAAGACACGCAATCTTTGCATTCTCTTGACGAAAATCAGTACTAAGTGTTAGTGAACGCTTGCATATGGCTGTGTGTGTGTGTGTGTGTGTGTTGGGAAAAATAAATATTTCAAGAGGATGGCAAAAAATAACATCATTGAGCAATGAAATCAACAGGTTGGTCAATTTGTCTTTACTCAACATCTTTAAATATCCGCAACTAACATGTATTGCCCTATATATGCAAGTAAGTATATATATAAATTTATAGGCAGATAATACAATGCAAACTAAATAAAACGGAATTTCTGCATTCAGCAATTGTGTGTATTTCTGTAATAATCTCTTATATTGATTATGAGAAAGCATCTCAGACAATCTTCGTTATATAAATGGGCGACATTTATTGAAAATTGCAGTCAATGTGAAATCGTATTGGATGCAAAGTAAGGATTAATTGAAATTGAAATTGGTTCTGAATGCAATAACAAGTGCAACCAGTATAACAAGTACAACCAATACTCACAGTTAAGTTGCCGAAGTATGAAGAGAAGAATGATGTAACGCTTTTTCTCTCTTGAAATGTTTTGTCTTCGAGTCTGAGCTTAAAGTGTTTCTATTTTAGTTATATTTAAGTTTCGTATGCTAAGCACGTTTAGGGTCGGTTGGCTGGCTATGTTTGCCTGACTAACTGGAAGTCTAGATGTGATGTTCAATTTTTCGAACACAAAATGTCTATACTTGCACATACATACAAACATACACGGTATATATCTATACATATATATATATATATATATATACATATATATTATTATATATATATATATATGCAAGTATGTATATAATAATGTCCTTGCCTGACTTTTTTTGTTTTATTTTTGTTTTCTGCTCTTTGGTGTGATAAAGTGTAGAAGTGTCCGTGTATGAGTATCACTATGTTCAAACATTTGTGTTATGTGTATGCACACGTATTGGAGTGTGTTTGTGAACCTTAAACAATGATTGTTATTTAATTTTATTGTTATCAAATTATTTCGTTTCCTTTTTCAAGGGACCGGCATATAGAAAAACAGCAAAAATTAAAAAATTGAATGAAGAAAACAAAAAAAGGTCAATAAATAAATAAAACGAAAAGAAAAAGCAGGCTTCATACCTGATTTCGAAGCGACTCTTAAACACTCATAAAGTCGTGCGAATACAAAATATATTGCGAAAAAAATGTTCCTAATTTTGATTATTTACATATTTCGCCGCAGGAAATATATTCAGAAAAATATAAAATTTTACTAATCGTTTAAGAGAAGATGTTATTTATGCGAAGATGGAAATTCTTTTCATCCTTACTTTGCGGATTAATTTTTTACTTTCATATTACCAATCAAGTCAAATTGCATTCTTCGAAGTGCTAACTTAAATTGAATTAGGAAAAACAAATGTCGAACGGATCATGGTTAATAATGTTAGTCCAAGCTTTTTCTAGAGATGTCTTCGTCTTTTTGAAGGAAACCGCTTTCTTTTACGAATAAGATGAACTGCGAAGCATTTCGTAACCACAACGTTTGCATCAAAATCCGGCATATACTGCATGAATAGCCGAGTAAGAAACGCTACTACCAAGTCAGGGTTTGCGGGTTCATATCTCAAGTGCGCTAGAATTGACTTTACCGTTTTTCTTTCCCCGCTGGTTTCCGTTCGTCACCGTATTAATTGAATAAGCGACATTCCCCGACCGGTCGGTCATATTAAAAAAAACAAGTAAGAAAATTAAATTTGGTCGGGACCGAATCGTTTGTAACCAATAGTAAAAGAGCGAAATTCTCATACTCTATAATATCGAGTGGGTGCAGTTTATTTCTTCTATTTGCAAAATAAGAGTTTTTGTCGTAAAGGCATATGGGTATTGTAGGCGTTTCCCTTGAAAAGTCAATTTCGAATTCTTTTGCAAAGCGATATCTTCATTTTCGCTAACGAGAGAATGCTGCATATTTGCGCAAACAGATAGAAGGACAGGCGGACATGTTTAACTGCATTCAACATTTCAAACTGGCAAACAATTTGTATGTTTTATGGAGTTTTTGAAGATTGTTTCTGCGCGTTCTAAAGGAATTGAAAAATTGATGAAAATTTTATACACTACAAGATTGGGTGGGCGTGGTGAATTTTTCCCATTTCCCATAGAATATGCATTGACATTTTTGTACATTTTTTTGTTTTAGTTTAAAAGTAATGAGCAAAAAAAACAATTTTTTATTCTTTTCGAAAAACACAGGTGTTCTCAGTTTACGTGGTGCTGTGGACGTGCCCTTTGGTCGATTTGGCCCATTTTCACATTAATCTGCGTGCAGAAACTCCCACTGTTTCTGCCAAATTTGAAGTCGATTGCTTCACGTTTGCGGCCTGAAGAATGTTTACAACAGACGTTATAGAGACGAAAAGACGGTCAGACAGACAAACAGACATGTTTAAAACAATTTAAAGTTTCATGCTGATTAAGAATATGTGTAATTTGTGGGATCCCTGATGCTTCCCTCATCCTTCGGTGGTGGGTATAAGAATTGTATGCATTTATAAGCCACTAACTGAATTGATCTTCCAACGTCACTGTCTCCACATTGCTGACGTTTATCTCATAGATTTGAAAGCGAAGTTCAAAACTTTCTGATAATTTCCTTAAATACTGTTACGGAAATCCCAAATCCAAGTCCTTCCAACTAATTGATTTCCCCAAAAAATAAACTGCCTAGAGAGGGAAAACCCAAGTGCACATTCGCGGTGGATCATACATCTGCCGGTCGGGGAAAACGATTGGCGGAAAAGCAGGTTAACGGATTAAAAATTAAGCCACGAACTTAGGTAATAGTAATATGTTTGCAAAAGTGTATATAAATAGACTGTTTGCGGAAGGCAGAGTCAGTCGGGCAGGAACATTTGAGTCGAAAAGGAATATTTGTGTCGAGTAGTCGAGAGTATTGCCAAAATAAATTGCGAGTAATCCCACTCTTAAGGAAATGGATTGCAAATAAAAGAATCTTGAAGTGAAACGAAAGTGTATTTCTCTTAAAAAGAATATCCACGATTTAGTGATACGAACCGTATCCGAGAAAAGTGAATTTTGTAACAATACGGTAGCTATCCCATAGACTTTTTCTCCGATAGGAAAGCATTGCCACATGTTTTATAGCTCATTTTCAGTGATTTAAAGAACTTTTTTTAAAAAAGAAAAAACCTGAGATCGATTTTTTGTTTTAGTCAGCAATCCTCGGGCACAACTTGGAGAATTATTGTAGTTACACACACTTCCGAAAATTGCCTTTGTCCATTTTAAACTTTATCCACCCATAATTTGTGGCAATGCATTATATGTGTGGGATTTTGAAAGGAAGGGTTCGTAATATCTTTTTTTATTTCTTTTTAACAGAATGTAGAAAAAGTCGTCAAGGGCACTTTACTTGATCCATTATATCTATCTTTAAAAATAAACTGTGTAATATATATATATATGAAATTTTTATTCAACATATCCAACGGTCGGTTGTAAGCTACTAACTAACACTAAGTTGAAATTGCCGTTAATTTTCTCTTTTCCGTCCCAATTTTTGAAACGCTGCAGACGTATGTCCTGGTAAATCATGTTTTTGTGCATTTCAGGGTCAAGGATGAGTTCGATTTGAGCGTATTATTTAAAATTTCGCCATTGCGGAAATTGTTCGCAGAAAGGCAGATCTATCATATCTATCATATCCAATATGATATGGGCTCAGAATCTTACACTGATCAATCATAGATACGTGTATATGTATTGTGAAATTTTTGACTCACATATTGGGATGTTATAAACGGAATGAAATATCTTTTATACCTAATGGTTAAGAGAAAAGTGTAAAAGGAGCAAAAACAAAGTTACGCTGAGACCAGCCAAGTGTATGGCTGAAAATTTCATATGCAACACGTTGATTGTCTTTTTCGTTCTTGGTTTCTTTTTGTCGAACTTCACGAATGCAACAAATACAAATGATTTCCTATTTCCGTTCTAATAGTGGTTATTTCGGGTTAGTCGTTGGGGTGTTCTTTTTTGTTTTTTGCTGTCGGGAGATGAAAGTATGCATAGAATAATATATTTATTTATTTAGAATTTTTCTTCTTTTTTTCTATACTTGTATATATGGTATGTATTTTCATATTCATGAATTTATACATGGGGATGTGAGCCTCTGTTATACTGACCTAGAAATGTGTGTGCATATATATATCGTCCTTCATTCGTTTAGCTGTTGCTTTAGTGCAAACGTGTGTTTTATGTTTTTATTAAAAAAAAAAAAAAAAAAAAAAACAACAAAGAAAGAAACAAAGTGTATTATAAAAAAGTAAGAAAAACTAAAAGCGAAATTAAAATTAAAAATTCAAAAAGGAAAGAAAAAACAATCTACAATTTATTAGATAAAATAATAGTAAATAATAATAATTGTCGTTAAATTCAACTTGGCTTGGAGAGTTCACAATAAATATCTGATATAATGTTTAAATTCAAAATTTTTTAATTTGCGCATACAGTGTGCGCATATACTCCCCAGTTTGTCTTTTATGATCTTTCATTATTATTATACTTTGCTCGACTTACATATGTGTATCGCAATAGTTACGAATATCGAAATTAAGCATAACTATAATTTGAAAATTTCTGTGTACTGCACTGCGAATAGAGCACTGTACAGAGTTGAACATAATTCTCCCACTATTAACAGCAATTTCCCATTGAAAATTATGTGAATCATTTTTGTTACGATTGTGATATTAGAAAAGTTTTAATCGTAGTTTTTCGTAGTAGTCATCGAGACTTAGTCTTTAGATTTCCAATGAATACAGATATCAATTGCCGATCTCATAAAGTTCATATCGTCAGTTGGTAGGTAACATTCATTAAGTACGCAAATATTTAAAAGCATTTCATGAATTTTCACTTCTCAACCGACAAGATCTTCTTCTTCTTCTTCTTCTTAAATAACTTTAACAATTCGACAAAGCTTTCTTCTACAATCGATATGGATTGAAGTGTGTGTACGCTTATCGTTGAAAACTATTTAAAATTTAAGAATGACGCGGTATCCAATTAATCAATTGTTTCGCTTCCAATTAAAAGAAGACGAGAATATATTTTTTCTCTCATTTGTTTCAAATGTGAATATGAAGAGCCTATCGACTTATTTCGACGTATAGCCGCCAAACGTAGAATAGGTATCATTTTGTATGCCCTCATTGAAGTTCACGTTACGCCTGCTAGGTAGTGCAAAAAATGCTTCAGTCGTAAATAAAATCATTGGGAGAGATTGGGAGAGCATCAGATTGGGCGGCATCAACTTTATTATTATGTATTGGGGCTAATATGCTCTGTATTATTATTATTTTTCTCTTTAGCACATTTTCAGTAGTTAACGATGTACTTAGAAGCTTATTATTAATGGCTGCTAAATTGGCTTAGTATGACTTAAAAGACGTCAGTAGATGTTTTGTTTTAATGATTGTTACGTAATCATTATCATCTAATTTTAATTCATTTTGCCTTTTGTCCCAAATGTTGTTATGATGGTTTTATCTTATTAGATATGTCGTTCAATTTTATCGTAGATAGAGGGAAAGGTGTTCTTGGCTTAAAACCGACTAACGGATATGGTTCTTCAATGTTGCGTGTCGTCTTTATGACACTCGGTAACACCGTTGCTGTACTATTTAGCATATCTGGATTTTCCGTATAATGCTCACCCCTTGCTTATGTATTGGTGGATATCAATGCAATTTCTCTTTCTACTATTACTTTTTTCATATCTTCATCATTTTCTTGTTGTATATTATTCTCTGAAATTTCTGTCGTACAGCGATTAATGCGTATTTGTCGTCCGTTCGCGATGCAATTGAACGCAGTTATCGTCATCAATACCCCAAACATTTTCATGTAATCCAATTGAGTTGACATTTCAAGCGGTAAAAAGTATCGCAGTATAAACCCTGCTTAGCTAATTAAAATTTAACTTCTTCTATAAGAGAAATAATCAAAGATTTTTGATTGACGTTGATGACTGACTATTCAATTCGATAAAATCAATAAACTTGAAAAGCATTGAAATCGAAAGTTGTAGTCAATCATCATGGATGCAATTTGGTCAAGAGCCAAAATCTTTTTAATATCGAACCTAAATAGATTTACGATTTGTTTAAATGCAACAAACTTTATTATTATTGGCCATATTTAAAATTATTTTATTGTTGGTTAGTTCGTTCATTCCATTGTAGCCATTAAATTTACGATACCTATGTGCGTACGTTTGAATGACTTTCTTTCTCATATTATAGTTTTGTAAATTTGTTATTGTGTTAATTAGTTATCTGTGCGTGTCTCTATATGTATCTATTTATTATTTATATATATATATATTATTTATATATATATATATATATATATATATATATAATATTTATGCATATATGCATGGATGTGCTCAATGTACGTGCCTTGTTAGTTAAATGTTTGACAAATAAACATTTGTTCATTCGTCTTCAGACCATGTTCTTCTTTTATATATATAAACAGATATATAAACATGTAGGACCCATTGATAAAGATAGATATATATATATATACACCTTATATATAGGTAGATATATATGTACTATATTGTAAGATATATGTGCTCAAGGCAATTGTATATGGTAGCTTTAAATTTAGTCATTAATTTTTGCTTGCTGCCTTAAGATTTGTATTATTTGTATGCGAATTGCATCGATTTTCTAAAAAAAAATTATCCTCAATGTGCTTCTTTTAATTTTTTTTTTATTTTTTTTATGCTTTGTATTGACTTTGACCATGTAAGTATGAAAAGTAATTAATATATAAATCGAATATACGCTAATATTCAAACAGACTTTCCGTTTAATTAAAGTGGAGAAGTAACGCTTGCGACCGTGATTTCTTTTTCCTTTTTTCTGGCCAAATAATTCGATGTATTCCCAAATCGAAAAAAACTACGCTCTGCATATGCTCTGATAAATTTTATACTCATCACCGACCCGATTTAAAAATGTCCGTCTATCCGTCTGTGCAATAACTGTTATAAACATTCTCCTGGCTGCAAAAGTAAAACTATCGACTTCAAATTTAGCAGAAACAGTGGAAGTTCCTCCACGCAAGTTGGTATTGAAAATTGGCCAAATCGGCCCAAGGACACGCTTGCAGTACCACATAAATTGAGAACATCTCGGCCTTTCAAAAGGATAAAAAACTGTTTTTTTGCTCATTACTCATTAACTATAGTAGAAAAATGTACAAAAATTTGAGCGCATATTTAATGGGCGATCCTATAGCATTTCTGCACAAAAATGGAAAATATTGATCACCCCTTCCCAGTTTATCAAATTTGAACTATTTTTTTAATACCTTTATGACGCACAGAAACAATTTTCAAAAACCCCAGTATACAAATTCTAAGCCAGTTTCAAATTTTGAATGCACTTAAACATGTCCGCCTATTCGTCAGTCCCTGTCTGGTGAGTATGCTGAGTGCGCCAGAACGTTCCATGCACGCTGCAAAAGTGTATCCTTGACAACTCTTGCAAGGTGTAGCCGAGCGTTGTCATGCAAGAGGATGCCTTTGCGCCTGTTATACCCTATTGCTGGTCTTTTTTGCAATAATACGTCATTCAATTTGTTCAATTGATGTCGGTAGACGTCTGCAGTGACAGTATCATTCGGTTTTAGTAGCTCGAAATACATTACAGCTTACTAATCGCATCGTACGCATCACGGTTATTCGGTCTCGGTGTCGATGTAGATGGCTTTCCTGGACTAACCCGTTACTTTCTGCGTTTTGCATTGTCGCAGTAGATCGACATTCCGTCGTTAGTCACAATGCGTCACAGAAAACATTTCTTTTCTTGCTTGGCAAGTAATAAAACCTCGGTGTTGAAACGGTTCGAAGCGGCATTTTCACTCAATTCGTATGGAGAACCTTTTTCCCTTCTTTTGGATGTTTCGCATCGCATGTAAACGTCTAGAAACAGTTGGTTCATCAACCGCCAAGCTGTTCGAAATTTCTTTGATAGTTTGGGATGGGTTTTCGTCCAGGCCGTTCTTTGTCAAACCGTTGAAACCAAAGCTGACAATTGGGATACGATGGAACAGCATCACCGTACGTTTCTAAAAGTGTTTGATAGGCTTCGGCGGAAGATTTCTTCAAATCAAACAACAAGTGTAATGAACGCCGGAAATGCAATTTTAAGCGCTCCATGATTAGTATCAGCATACTCTGGATAACTCGATAATAGTAAATGGAAAAAGGTTATTTTAGGTGGAGAGAAGCCAGAACCATCGAATCTAACCCTTGTGTACATTGATATGTCGCAATAGTTTATCACATTCACCAATAACTAACACTGATCAATATATACGCAAGCACGTATTGTATTTGTTTAAATACCATAGAGAAAGTATGCTAAGGAGCGTGACGTTTTTCCATGCACATCGACCATTGTTGAAAATTGAGCTAAATCATTCGAAATTTTTCTCATTGGCGCTTGTAAACTATATTACATATTTATCTAAAATATGCCACGAACGCGTCGATTGCCACCAATGAAAATGTGATCGACGTACGTTTCCAAACAACCAGAAATTTTGCTTGAAGTAGCGGCTAATTAAACGGCGCACGCTATTTACTGATTGGCTTTGTTTTTATACGATGTTTTCTAGAATAATGGTTATTTTTGGATATATTAAATAATAGGAGATTACCGCATAGACAACAATAGGGAAAAATCTGTTAACCGTTAGACAATATGGGGCCAGATATGATCGAAAGTTGTACTTTTTTTGCTTTCCAAAATTTCCAAAAATTCAAATTTTATTTCTTTTTTTTGAAATTCTTCGTTCATGCATGGGCCGGACTTATTTATTAAGAAAAAACATTTGGTGGCGGCCTATACCTTTTACATACGTATTTAACACAGACAGACGGGCAGATAAGCTTAAATGGACTCTGAACTAAAGGTTGCTCCATCCCAAGTCCTTCTTTCGTGTTGCATACATCTGCACAAGTGATGTTACAATTTAAAGAAAGTATGCCCGCTTTAAGAAGTAAAGAGGCTTGAGGTTACTTGCTTTACAAGAGTAAAATTTCGTAAAAAATTTAACATCTTACAGTTTATAGGTGTGATAAAGCAGCAACTAAAAGCAAGTAAGAACATTATAGTGGGGCAAGGTCGACCATTAAATACTCTACACCATATTGCCTAACACAGTTCTTATTTTTATTGTAGAAAACAAAAATTATATTTTGCTTCGATATAAAGGCATATTTGCCAAGTGCGTATTTATGGGGAAGCGGGCACAAAACAAAACCTAATGTAGTACAAGTTTAATCCTCACATAGGGCAGGATCCAAAAATAGGCGTGGGTGGTCATTCTTGTATGAAATTACTATTATGGGCCAAATTTCATTAACTTATATTAAAACTTATACTTTTCTGCTCTATAAAGGATCAATTTTCGTGAAAACCCTTACTGGGGTAGGATACAAAAAATAGGCCGAGATGGTCCAAATTTGGTACAGTTCATTTTTTATGTTGAATTACTGTTATGATATAATTTTCATCATGGAGCAGTAAAAATTATACCTTTCGTCACACGAACTTCAATTTTCATTATATGAGAGCGGGTTCGAAAATTGCACCAGCCGGTCCAAAGTTTTCATACCAATTTACAATGCCGAAATACTGCTGCTTAGTCACTTTTCTCGAGAATTTTTGTAAATTACAATTCTTTCCCATATAACGACTTTTCAGAATGGGGCGTTTTATGGAAGGTAGCCGAACAAGTGGAACAATCGGAACTATTTTCAATGGCGTTCATCCTTGCATCGAAACACGTCACTGTATCTAATTTCATCAAAATCTCGTCAGCAGAAAACATTCCATAAAAAAGGAAAGAAATAAAAAATGTTTTCATTATTTTTATGAAATGAATTATTCTTAATTTTTGCAGGAAAATTCATTTATATGCAGGCAAAATTTTCTTTGCATGATTAAATTCTAAATTATCATTATCTTAAATGCATCGCAAACGAGAAACTTATTTCGAATACAATAAAATGATCGCGTTACGATTTAAGAGTACGTTAGACATCAAACAAACCACTTCGGACAAGACCGCTTAAGCTTTGTATGATATTAAAACGTACAATGATATTTATATTTATGTGATTTCTATTGAAAAATATATATCAAAATTTCACTATTATGGCCCATAAGCGAATTTTTCGGATTTGTAAAGTGATTAACGTGTGTGGTATCTAAGTTTGCGTTGTACAAACAAAAATTTAAATTTTTCATGTTTTTGCTTGCAATTTACATAACTGTGAAGAATTTGTATTGGTGCACATTCACGGTACCATCGAGGACATAAATCCTTCGATATATATATATATATATATATTCATCAGCGTGTATACATACATATTTACGTAAACATATTTGTCCAATACAAATTTCATTGAGAAAATGACGTGAAATAAAACGCATACCATGCAGTGTAAACATTGGGGACAACAATCAAATGCAGAACCGGTACCAGCAATGCAACAACAGCAATAAAACAACAATCAACCAATAAAGAGCAAAATATATTGGGACCAAATAAAAACAAATTTAAAAAGAAAAAGCTATAGCAAGAACAGCAACAACAAGTCCTACAACTTGTCAACAAATGAATAAATGACGCATACATGTGCTTGTACGTATGCATAGATATTATAACAACAGCAGATAGATAGATAGATAGATAGATAGATAGACGGATAGATAGATAGATAGAGTAAGAAGTGTTCAAAAGCACGACTTATATATCAATAGACTGGAAAAGTGATGAGGAACGCGTATTGTGGGCAAACACGTGCATGCGCCTCCACAATCACGAACGTTGTTGGGAAAATAAAGCCAAATATGAGAAATGAAACAAGCTCTCCGGCAATTGAATACAATCAGGCACATTTCAGCATTAAAGTCATACCTCTGGCATAAAAGTCAGCCAGACACTAGCCAACTGGCCAGCGGGCCTTTCGAATGCCAATGTCAACAACAAACCATGCACTTACTCCCACACATTCGCGCACACACACATTTTAACAATTATATGTGTATTGACAATAACACATACACGTTGTTTAGTTCGTTCTCCTATTCGAATGTCAAATGCTTATAAAAGTGTGGAAAATTTTTATTTTGCAATATTTTTCGAATGGATTTGCTAAATATGCTCTCAAATTCAATCCAATACAGTTTAACACGAAGGCTGCGTAAATTTCCACAAGCGTCCGTTCGGAGTGCATGTGTAACGAAGACAGAAAATTTTTTCCCTTTATTCATATAAAAAAAAACAATAAAAAGAGAATAAACAAAACGAGTAAGAAAATTAAATTCGGTCGGGATCGAATCTTTTACACCCATCACCGTTTACCCCACAAAAGGACAAAAGAACTAAAGAAACAAAATTCGCATACGCTATAATATGGAGTGGGCGCAGTTGATTTCTTCTATTTACAAAACCAAAGTTTTTGCCGTGGAGGCATATGGGTGTTGTAGGCGTGCCCTTTGAAAAGTTTAGGTCAATTTCAAATTGTTTTGCAAATTTGTAAGCGATATCTTCGTTTTCGCTAACGAGAGAATGTTAACCACAAATGCTACATATTTGCGCAAATAGACAGATGGACAGACGAATAGGCGGACATGTTTAAGTGCATTCAAAATTTGAAACTGGCTTAGAATTTGTATACTGGGGTTTTTGAAAATTGTTTCTGTGCGTCATAAAGGTATTAAAAAAATAGTTCAAATTTGATAAACTGGGAAGGGGTGATCAATATTTTCCATTTTTGTGCAGAAATGCTATAGGATCGCCCATTAAATATGCGCTCAAATTTTTGTACATTTATCTACTATAGTTAATGAGTAATGAGTAAGAAAACAGTTTTTTATCCTTTTGAAAGGCCGAGATGCTCTCAATTTATGTGGTACTGCAAGCGTGTTCTTGGGCCGATTTGGCCAATTTTCAATATCAACCTGCGTGGAGGAACTTCCACTGTTTCTGCCAAATTTGAAGCCGATAGCTTCACAGCCAGGAGAATGTTTACAACAGACATTACACAGACGAACAGACGGACAGAGGGAAAATGTTTAATTCGATTTAGAATTTGATGCTGACTAAGAATATATGTGCTTTGGTGACTCCCTGATGCTTTCTTCTGGGCGTTGCAAACGCTTTCACAAAATGAATATACCCCTCATCCTTCGGTGATGGGTATAAAAATTACGAAAATTTTGCGTTATGGGTCATTGATGTAAATTAAAAAAAAAAAGTCTGCTGTTGGGAAATGGTTAAATAGATTTGCTCTCGTTGTGTTCTGGTTTAAAGGGTGCATAGTTGTAGTCAGCTATTCTATCATTTCCGGCTTGATGAAATGCGCCTATTGTTTTGGTTGTGCGGGCATTCTTAATTAAAATTTTTGTCTCCGCAACAGAAAATTACGTTTACTCGTACGATTTTTACGTATGTATCATAAGCTCGTTTACGTTATTCGATGGACTCTCGTTGGTTATGCCCTATTTATTATTAGCCGACATGGGTATGCATTTATTGTCTGCTTGAGTTTTTGATGGTCGGGCATCATCAAAAACAACAAATGTCACTCTTCGCATGGTGTTGCTTAATTTGCATTATTATCGTTAAGTTGGGATGGATTTTTGTCACGTTAGCCCATAAAATCAGCATTATTTTAATTGTCACCATCAATTCTTGTGGACATAAGTAAATGGCAAATATACACTTTACCTCCACCGACTTGATAGCTATTCAAGGTGACGTTAAAGAGGAAAGAAACAAGGATGTGGATTGAAGTATAAAAACTCTGAGCATTATTGAAGCTTGTATCAGTGCTACTTCACTTCACTTTTTATTAATATACGCGATTATTTTAGTTAAAAGTCAGTTAAAAGCAATGGTTGAACGGCAATTTATGTTTCTGGTATTCGGAGGAATTATTTGTTACGGATTTTCAGGCTCAGTCCGTCTAATAAAACGTGATCGTTACGTCGCGCGTCAGGAGATTGCGACAAACGATGTGACTCCTTATCCGTTGGCAAATGACTTGAAACCAGAGATTCAGTTTGGAGATGTTGAACCACAAGACGACCGCTTTATAGGTGATAGCCATACAAATACAATCAACAACGACTCTAAGCCAGATGTGGTTTACGGGCATCCCGAAATTACTGTGGTTTACGGCCCTTCAGAAACGGATGCCAAACAATCATTTCAACCTTCTGACGTAACTTTAGCTCGCCACAAAGCTGGACAAACCCGATCAACGCAGTCGACCCGCCGTTTAATTTATCGTCAAATAACTATACCGCATTTGCGTTTAGTTTAAAGATATAATATTTTATTACATTATTACGTCTTACGTTTTTTTCATCTATACATTTATGTATTTATTTTTGCTTTCGTTTGCATTCGACGTAATCAAGTAAATTAATATCCAGTTTTCAAAGTAAAACTCCATTCAGTGCCAATAAATCATGATGGTATACGTATATAAGGGAAAGAAGAAAAATTGGAATTGTATTTATTCTTTTACTTGATATATTTTTTTGATTTTATCTACTTAGATCTTTAAGAGACTGCATTACTCCAATTTTAGCAGATTGGTTTATTAAATTCCTTCAAATAGCAGGAAGAAAGTCTACAGAATCATTTGGTAAGATATAGAAAGAGAAAAGTTACATTTAGTTGACGTCGAATGTATTAATACCCATCATTATATCTATATATATATATATCTATATATATATATATATATATATATATATGATTGCAAACTGAAAGGAAAACTCGTCTGCTTTAGCTACGTTTTGTATATATTGCAAATCATTCGAGCGACGGCTCTGCGTTACGCGACAGTTACAGGAGGAATTTGATCTCAACTGAACTTTTCTTGATAAAATTTCACTTTTTTATAAATAATTTTAAAAGACAGATAAGCATTAACAAATTAAGTCTGCTAATCGCTTTTCGACCTGTAGTAAATACGTATGTTATGATTCCTGATGTTTCTTGAAGCGTTACAAACGTTTGACAAATCAATTATACTTAGAACGATGGGTATAAGATTCATTGTCAAACACTACAATTGAAATGCATTGTAATCGCTTATAGAGACCCACGCTTGTACGTATCGATATACACGTGCAACCACAGTGTCATTTTAAGTGCATTCCGTCTTACATGTTATCAGAAACATATGTACACTTGCGAATATTTATCCACGTATTTACCACACAAACGCAAACACACACCCACACACAGCGCTAACCCCAGGATACTGTGGGGGTCACAGGTGGCGGATTGTGATCAGCCTGCATGTACAAAAGGTTATATCGGTAGGCTAGCTGCGAATAACCAATAAGCAGTCATCGACCAAGAGCGGCAGAGGAGGAGGTGCGGCTGAAAAGACTGCATAACCCTGCGAATCTTCGGTGACAGGAGGAGTAAGCGCCGTCCTTTCAATAGGTGCTCCCAATTCTTAGTATGAGGGTCGCACCGAGGGAGACGGTGCTACGAATCCTATGGATAGGCATGAAGACCGAGTCCGGTAAGGTCTTGATTATAACATCCCGGAACACTTACTGGAATTGAAGATTTCGAGCTGGTGGTGGCAGTATTTCGTTACTTGAGTAGATTGGAGTGGCATCCACACGAAATGGCTTTCGGGTTAATGCTGACGCCGCCCCGCCCCGTTAAAATTATGGCAAGTCTGGGAAGTATGTTCTAGGCCGTACCGTTAAGTTGATGGGTGTAGGTCCAGTTGAGAAGAACTCCTGGCTAATGCTGGACCTAGTCTTATAAGGGCTAACGTATCTGACGGCCATCACCCACCGAAGGACGTGAAGTGGGTGAAAGTCGGAGCGAAAACGAAGAAGAAAAGAAAGGTAGACCGGCCAAGAAGACCTCTCAAGGGTAGACTCGATGCTATTATCATAGCAGCTAAAGGCAGGCTCTTCTATTCGGACATGCTCCGTAAGGTTAAAGATGAACCGCAATTAAGTTAGTTTGGTGAGGCGGTGCAGAAAATAAGAAGAACGCGGAAAGCCGGGCCTCTACGGCAACTAAGACAGAGCGGAGGGAAGACAGAAGTGCTGAGAGTGGCAGTGGGCTCCTTTTTAGGACGGGAGGCAGAAGTCAGGTGTCTAAAGCAACGCGAAATGGTCGAGTGCAAAGACATCGACGAAGTCATCACCAAGAAGAACATAAGCAACGCGCTTAAGTCCCAATATGGGGTGACAACCGCAGAAGTGGTCAACTTAAGGAAGGCATATAGCAAAACGCAGATGGCGCTCATTAGCCTACTAAACTACTGGCAGGCGGAAAACTGCGCATAGGCTGAGTGATCTGTAGGATCGGGGAGCGCATATCTTCGTTGAGACGCTTCCGATGCCTGGAGTTTGGGCACAATGTGCGAGGTAAACTTTTACCTGACCCAGCTTCTAACTGACCACGGCTGCTTTCGAAAGTATCTACACAGATTCGGACACGACAGCTCATCTAACGGGCGGCCACAAGTTACACCTAACAAGATAACGAGCATAATGGTCGGCAGTGCGGCAGCTTGGAACGCCCTAGACGCGTTCGCTAGCAATTCCCTCGGGGAGTTACGACAAGTGCAGAGACAACGGGTGGGGAGCAGAGGGTGTGGAAGCCAATAGTGTATTCCACTGAGGTCCCACCATCGGAAGCGGGCTAATGACAACCAGCCTCCGCGAAGTAATACGTAACGGTGGTCCCGCGGGGGAGAGTAGTAGAAGAAGCGTGTGAGGGGGTAGTTTTTAGTACGTAGAAATTGTGCATGCTGCTACTAAGGGACCAGCAGTATCTTTTGAAGATTTTCTTCCTCCAGCTCGCAGAGACAAAAAAAAAACACGCATATATATATATATACAAACATAAACACAACTATAGGTGCACTATGCACTGTGCATAGTGAATACGAACACATATTTACAATACCAAGCGTATTGTATTTTTATGCATATGTACGAATGCGGATGAACAGATATCGGAAAGTTCCATATGAAGGTTCCAATAACACAGACGCGATGTTGTATACATCAATGTCCTGCATAATAAGGTAGAGAACGCGTTCGTAGTGATCGATTAGAAGAGCACATCTTACGTTCAAAATATTAAAATTTCATATTTAAAATTTTCATCATAATATTCGAATTTGGACCAATTGGGTGAAAATTTGCTGTAATATTAAGTATTTTTTAATTCTTTTCAAAATGTTTGCTGGGTTATTTGCAAAGATATTCAATCGTTGGTTGTTAACTTCTTTCCGCAGACATATATAAATATATATATATATATACATAAATATATGCACTATTCCTATATGCGCAATGCATAGAAATAGGTGAACGTAGATCGTGTTTACTATATTTTAAATGCGTTGAATTTTCTTGAAATGTATGAATATATATGTGTGTGTATGCGTACGTTCCTATACACCAATTGTTCGTATCTGTACGGATTGAGTGGGAATCAAGTGTAAGTATTTCCGGGTGCGGGAAATTCAGTTCACTGAACTGGCAAACTGCGATAAGATGGATGCACGAAACCAAAGCGAATTCAAAGCAAAAGTATAAACCTATTTCGAATATAAACATGCACATGCACATGCACATGCACATTGATACAAACGTATATAGAAATATACGTTTCTTATACGCGCATACACGTACTCACGCACTTATATGGGATACACGCGTTTGTACATGCGTACATATCTATATATATATACATACATATATATAGGTATATGGGAGACATGGACGAAAGAATATGAACGCATACATGCATGTCGAAATCGTAATAATGGTAACAATAACAGCAAATGTGCATTGAATTGAAATGGAAAGGAATGTTATTTCGTTGAACTCTCAGCAGCATTTCTCCTATGCAACAATCGTATGGATGGGTGCATGTGGATACTTTTAAGATGCAATCCAAATGCATGCATACACATACGAATGTAAACAAACTTTGACACGTGAATTTGAATACCACGCTGAAATCTTTTCTAGTATCATTTCAAAGTATAACTGAACGTGTATATGTGTGCGCTTGTGCGCTTGTATATGCAAGAAAAGTAATAATAAAAAATGTGTACAAATTATTAACACAACCGAAAACAACTAAAAGTTCAAATAAAATTTCAATCCCCAAAGTGATTGCAAAATCAGTTGTTTAGAATTAGAAAATTGCCGTCTGGTCGTATTTAACTCGTTGGTCGATCAGGGAAATTCTTTTTGTCATATAAAAACGTTTAAAATCATTTCAATTTTGTCTAAATGCACTCAATTCAGTCTCAAGTCTATTCCTTGCGACGAAACTATTCGTACCGTTAGTTTTCGCAATCACAGCTTCTTAGACGGCAGCTGAAGAATGGTATCAGAAATTGTACGTACTAAAGGGTGTACCTTATTTCTCCTCCATGTTACTTCTTTTAAAGCTTTCGATCGATGCCGAAAGTATTTTATTGCTGTGCCATACTTGATAAAATGAAAACTTTGACATGGCATGCAATGGTAGAGGTACGCTACCTGATAGATATTGAACGAAATTTCCACCGTAATAACTGCTTTTGTGAAATTGATAACCGTGTAATCTGGTCCTATTGCTGATGTAATCGCTTTTGCTGATAGGCTCTGCTCATCTACTAAAACTGAGTACTTCACGTCGCCATGTCTATTGTATCTAGCACACGTGATGTTGTTTCTATTGCTACTTCAAGATCATTATTGTAACACATCACTCAATAAATCTCCTGTCTGACATAGATATGGCAACACTGTTGCTAGACCTATACATTTTTTGAATAATAACAGCCTTCAAAAGGAATGCCCCAAAATTTTATTGTACTCTGACAATTGGTGTATGACCTCGTAAGTAAGGTCCTCACTAACAGAATTAATTTCGCGGCGAAGTTACCGAAAGATTTCGTCAAGCGATAATCTACTTACATACAATTTGATATCAGCATTGACGATGGTTGTTGGAAATCGAAACACGGACACATACTGCACAATTTAAAAAAATTAATCTAGTGGTAAGCATTACGTGCTTCCGTTTATTTTTGCCGGCGACCTCTACAGGCAAATCTGATAAAGAACTGTGTACATAACGATTGAATTCGATGGTTTTCTTCTTCCTCTACCTAAAATAACAGTTTTCCTTTTAATATTATTGACTTGTTCAACGCACGCCGACGTTAATCATGGAGCGCCCAAAATTCCTCTTCTTCCAAAGTCATTATTTTTGTTGTTTATTTGAAGAAATCTGCTGCCGTAGACCACCAAACATGTTCAGAGGCTTATGGCGATGCTGCTCCATCATATTCGAATTGTTGCTTTTGGTTTCAACGGTTGAAAAGAGACGCCACGAAATGACTGAAAATGGCATTTTTTGGCCACTTGTTGTAACAATCGTCCCGGATACACCGCTACAGCCGCTTTGGGAAATTATGCTACACCCAGCGTACTCACCAGACAAGGCACCTCTTGAGTATCACTTGCTCAGATCGGCGCAGCATGTCTTGGCTGCCGCGAGGGTCCACAAAGTTGAAGAAGTGCGAAAATGGGTCAATGAATGGGTTGGATCGCTGCCAAACTAATATAAGTTCTTTCGACATAATATCGACATGTTGCTAAAAATATTGCAAAATGTGGTAGAAAATGATGGACACTACTTTAACTGATATATTTTGTACTCGTTTTCCACAATAAACCCGAATATAAGAAAAGTTTAAAAGCAAAAATTGTAAAGTGGAAGTGAATCGAGCCTTTGATATACACCTGAAATTTAATAGACAATTTATAAGAAATGAAAAGTATTTTTGTTATTTGTTAGTGTATCAATTAATCTATCGGATGCAAATGATATATGTGTGCACTGATATATGTGTTTATGCAAAGTTTTCGATCAATGTCTTCCATAGATTGTAAGTTATAGTCCCTTTATCTACTATGGTTTCAATCCGATTTTCAAACCTTAATCTATAACACATCATACAGGTGGAGGATTCTAATCACAAAGGCTGCTAGGCTTTCTTCATTTCAGGATGTGACATTGATCGCACAGATAGCATATTTTATAGAGTGTTCAGCTAGGCTACTTCTGACTAGCGTACAGTACCATCAAGAGCCGATAATTTTTGCCAAGGATGTTAAGTTTAGTGAAACGAAGTTCCTAAGCCATTAGTAAAGTTCTTTTGTTCCCGGTAAGGATCGATGCCTTGAACTCCATTAGTCACTAGTGCCTTTCGTTTGCTTGCTGGAATACCTACTACCGTATAGAAAATTTGATTACGAAAGGTCGTATAATAATTGTACTCGTCTTATGTTCATTGCCAGAGAATATGAGCAGAATAGTTTGCTTAGACTTGAAGTGTTTATGTGAAAGGAAAACTTTCAAGATCGGAGAACTGTTGCTGAAAAAAATTAAGCAATTGTTCTAATGAGCCGGGCGATGACGTCAATTGAATGACAGGCTGAGTTGGCCGTCACATTATAATTTCTGGAGTTTGTATTAAAGGAATAAAATATAGGTCGATATGCTCTAAAGAATTGATTATCTTAAGAGGAAAATTCCATTTACTGGCCATAGAAAATTGTTTATTTTAGCTTTTGATTTCCACTGAGGCCGTAATGAATTCGTTTTCACCAAATGGACAGACGATGATCAGCTTCGAATAATGCGAATTTTTATCCACGAAGATTTCTCGGAAGACTTTTAAAGGTAAATGAGTCAAAGCGTTGCACACCATTTTCAGTTCATTAAGAACAAACCTCTTTCTTTAAACTAATATTTGCAAAAATGCAAACCGCAAGAACTTTGCTTTACTAATAATAATTTAAAAAAAAGGAAAAAACATTTGTGGTAAGACATTCGATGTATAAATGTGTGAAATATAGTGAAAACGCCACACCCGGCATCTTCAATGATAGCTCTTTCAACAAAAAGTGATTGAAGGATGCTCATGTGCTCTCTGCAAATGGCAAGTACTTTGCTTTTGTTTGCAGATAATGATGTATCTCGCTAATTACACCAATAACTTCACCACTCCGTTGCATTGTGTGTGTTTGAAAACTGCGGCCTTTTTTCTAACCATATCGCAATGCGTGGTCTACGTGCTTTTTTGCGAAGGAAGAGTTAGTGAAATGCGAAAAGTTTACGTTGAGTTAGGGCATTAAGGGTCTTAAGGAATCGCATAGGGCGAATGTAAAAAACCTAAGCATGTTAACGGTAAAAAGTATTATGAGAAAGAAATTAATAGTTGACGCTCGGAAATTGTCGTATGAGTCTCAGAGAACTTGGCAAGAATATCGCTCAAGTCCATTCACCATATACTGACTAACATCTGCTACTTGGAGGACTATTTCTACTGGAAGGGCTTACGATCATTAGATGAGAGATTTTATATAAAAACTCAGCTTAATCTATCATTATGAAGACAGCGTGTTGAGTCAATAGTAGGCATAGAAAGCAACTCGTTTAAGTAAGGAACTTAAACAAGTTTACATAATATGCATAGAGGATGACATCAATCGATAATGCTTTTGCATCTATGCATATATACATATGTATGTATATATATACCTTCAGTCGTGTCACGAATATTTTCCAAATTCGCATCAAGTTATCGTTTAACAGCAATATCGAACGATTTGTCAACGCGTCGAAATGCATTACCTGATAAATATCCAGCATTTTTTTAAAGTTACCTTAACTTAAATTTTATGCCCCTTATCCGAGGATAGACATAATTACATTGACGTGCCTACAGCACCGAGGAAAAGTTGACAGAGAATCTATAAAAATCCTTTAACCAAGTTGACTTAGGCTGTACGTCACTACGTACGAACACTCTGAGATAGTAAGGTGAAGCTAGACGTGTATACTCTCGATTGGTGATCCCAACTCACGCTTGAAAGCGGACTTCATCACATATATCATCACATATATATACTGAAGGTGATGGGTATTTGAAAACCAAATGGCTTTACTTTGTTTTGCATTTTTTTGTAGATACCCTGTTGACGCAGCGTTTTTTTTTTTGTCTATGTTCACGATTTAATTTTGTGTTGTCTCGTTAAAGTTGGGTTTAACCCAAACCGCAAATAAAACCCATACAGAAATAGTTTGAAGAAAATTAACCCATCCCTATGTATGACACCTAAGAAAGCTTATACGAATGAAGCTTTCGTCTACCCTGGTATACATATTTAAATGATCGTGTTTTCTAGTCAATGATTGTGTTTTTCAAAGTAAATTCATCATGACTTCGATTAAGCTTTTTAAGTTAAATTAATAAGCAATTAAGTAAAGTCTTTAAATTAATTTTAAAAATTTTATTGTCGTCGACGTTTATGGGAAAAAAGTATGCACTTTCATTAAAATATTCTACAAAAAAAACAGAGATAAAGAAAACAAAAGTTATCCCTCCATTCATTTTTGTTGGGACTCTCCACGCTTTTTACGAGAATGAGTAAGCATTCAATTTATTTGAATTTTTTATTTCATTATTTATACTATTGCGAGATGATATATTTCTCGTTTTGTTATACACACATTTTATAAATAAGCAGAGAACATCTAAAACGAAAACAGTTTAGTTCAAGACGTGAAAGTGCGAAGAAAACCGGTGTCAAGTTGAAATCTGTATAAAACAAGCTTTTAAAACATATACTACTATATATAGATATAGTAATAGATTACATAGAGAACATCTATCTATACACAAACAGATTAATAAATCATGGGCATGAAGTGCTTATATCAAAATTTCATTTTATTGATTGGACTACAAGTTCTGCTTATTGAGGCTCAAAGACCATCTTTTGCTGGCATACGACCACCGGATGGACTCAATCAATTGGATAAATACATTTTGAATAGTCAAGCAAATAGAGAAAATAATAGCAACAACAACGATGACGGTATAGAAAATCGTTTTGGCAAAGTTGATGTTGCAATTGCGACCAACGAAATACCTTACGGCCAAACACAAAAACCACCAGTTGGCTTACCGGTGGTATTGGCAGAACCAGTTAATACGATTCTTTTACCACCGCGAGTATCCAATAACGTAGCATTTAGTCAACGTTTTGGCGAAACTAATACTGAAAGTACCGCGTCGTCGATTGCATCTACAACTAGGCAAAATTTGCCATTAGACGCTCAAGGTGATCAATTATTAATAGATCGATTGAATCGTTTACCCGAAGATAAGAGACCATTTTGGCTTTTAAATTATCAGGCAATTGAGGCTCAACGAAATAGCTCCGTAGCAAATGTTGCCGGTGCATCGAGAGGTCGTAGTCCTTTTGCCGGTTAATTTTAATTTATTTCAGTTTATGTTAAAAGTATTATTATTGTTTTTAATGAAAGTAACCCTTTCAAGAAACTATTGTTAATTAAATAAAAACGCCTTGCCATATCTTAGAGCAAATGTTTGCTTTAACTATAACCTTCGGAGTTCAATTTACTTAGGGAAATTCTGCGTTGAAAATTCTAATTAGCCGTTAATCTTTTCATCGTTTCAACGTGAAGTGAAGTGTTCAACTGATGCATATTTAGATGTGTTTGTAGATAACAATAAAATCATTTATTATTATTTTAATGCATTCACTTCACTCAAGGTAGAGCAGCACAATAAAAAATGGCTATAATCAGCCTTAATTGCTTCACATTGGCGACAGATAAGAAATGTCAGCCAACTCAGCCTCGTACGCCCACTACAACACTGCAATATAATTCTCTCTCTCCTTATTGTTCTTATTGTTGCTGCAACTGTCGTTGTTATTGTGCTGCTTCATTTCGTTTGGATTATTTCAGTGTTCACACAAAGTATGTAGTTTGGAGTTCTGTTTTGTTTTCAATTCCATTCTAAATGTCAACGAGTTGAACAGTTGTGAAGCAAGCGAAAAAAAAATGAAAGAAATGAAAAATAACAAGTAAGAAAACTAAATTCGGTCGGGACCGAATCTTTTATACCCATCACCGTTATCCTAAAAAAGACAAAAGAAATAAGAGAACAAAACTTTCATCCTCTATAAAATGGAGTGGGTGCAGGCGATTTTTTCTATTTTTAAAATGAAATATTTTGTTGTATAGGCGTGTGGGCGTTCTTTCGCAAATTCGTAAGCGTTATCTTCATTTTCGCTACCGCCAGAATGTTTACCGCAAATGCTACAAATTTACGCACACGGATAGATGGACAGACAAACAGGCGGACATGTTTAAGTGCAATCAACATTTGAAACTGGCCAAGAATTCGTATATTTTATGGAGTTTTTGAAAATTGTTTCTGCGCGTCATAAAGGTATTGACAAAATAATTAAGTTTTGATACACTATAATATTGGGTGGGCGCGGTCAATTTTTCCCATTTTCGTATAGTTATTACAGCATCGCCCATAGAATATGCATTAAAATTGTTGCACATTTATCTGTTATAGTTTAAAAGTAATGAGCAAAGAAACAATTTTTTATTCTTTTCATAAAACACAAGTGTTCTCAGTTTACGTGGTGCTGTGGACGTGCTTTTCGACCGATTTGGTCCATTTTCAATATTGATCTGCGTGCAAGAACTTCAAATGTTTCTGCCAAATTTGAGGTAGATAGCTTTATTTTTGCGGCCAGGACATTGTTTACAGCAGACATTACGCAGACAGACAGACGGTTAGACGGACATGTTTAAATCGATTTAGAATTTGATGCTGATTAAGAATATATATACTTTGGGGGTCCTTGATGCTTCCTTCTGGGCGTTGCAAACGCTTTCACAAAATGAATATACCCCCCATCCTTCGGTGATGGGTATAAAAACTAAAGAGCAGAAGAGACTTATTTTCGTTGTGGGAAAAACGCTTGTGCAACAATTTCATTACTTTTAATAGAAACTATTTTGGGAAGTGAAAGATTGAGGTAAATAAAGGCAGACAGAGTGGGAAATAGGAAGACGGATTGTGAGAATTACTGAGGAGCACACAGTTCGCTGTTTTTATCCACTGTTTTAGTTCGTTGGTTGAAGGTTGCAGTTGTTGCTCTAAAGTAAAACTCGAAGAAGACATAAAATATCTAACCCACGTGACAAGTGGTAAAATATGGTGCTTCACTAGTCACCACTTAAAACAGCAAAGCCAAAGACAACAATACCACTGCCAATGTCACCGCTGCTACTAACGTGTCAGAGCACGTTTGCGAGAGAAACCGGGATATTGTTATATTTGTACCTGTTGTTTATAATACGCCGTAAAATATGCGAGATACCCTAACTGTAACAACCGTTAACAGAGCATGAGAACTATTGCGTTCCGCTTGAAAAGAAACAATTACAGTCTAAGCCAGCTCGCTGTTAAGATCAGTCTCTTAAATTAAAAGTGAGAAGCAAAGTGAAATGCATATATAACGAACGCTGTAAATATTTTCCAATAAATTTTTTAATAAACTCGTACGCCGTATATGCGCATGTATGCGACCGATTATTTATTACTTATTTGTCACAACCAACAACACTAAAGCAATGTATTGTAATATATCGCAAACAGGACATTAATCTAAAGAAGTGATTATTGTCTGTTGGCACGAGGGCAATAAAAAATCAGCAAATAAAACATTGCATTGTTTGTTCTACTGATGCTGGTAGTAGACATAGCGCAGCGTTAGACAGCAGCAAAATATACAATTATATACTATAAATATACAATTCTATATATATATATATATATATATATATATACATATATGCATATATACTTTGCCCTCGTAATGTTGGGTTTGAAATACTGCAGTCATGACAGCAGCAAGCAATAGTAACAAGACTTTACCTTAAGAGTAACAGCAATAGCAGGAGCAACAATAACAATTGTTGTCTAGATAGACAGTTACAAGCGCAAATGAACGAACACTTGCACATGTATATCAAGTGCATATATCAGTACACTAACACGTTCATATAAAACACTAACAATAAGGTACAAAAATAATGCCGCCAGGAATGTAAATGAATAGAAAAAGAAATTCATTTCAGACAAATAAAATGATGACGATGACGATGACGATGACGATGACAACGACGACGACGACGACTATGTATACGGCGACGGCGATGATAATAACGTCAAACACGATGAAAATGATGCTGCTTGGTGTGGCAGTAGTCTTGGCTTTAATATTGCAGTTGCAGTTGCAGTCTTAAATGGTGTAAAACGATATACAAGTATGTGGCTAAGCTATAAATATTTGTACGAAAAACAAAAAAAAAAGCAAAAAAATTAAGAAACAAAAGCAACGAGAACATAGAGAGCGGAACAAAACTAAGGTAAGGGACCCTTCAGGTGTATGTGGTTGCACAAAAAGGAATTTGCCTTTTCTTGAAAGAATGTTATTCGTAAGATTTATTAAGAAAAACCTTTTTTTCTACTCGGTTTACTTAAGAATCTTAATGAACAACTTAGGCTTACGATTTATTACCCAGTTTGTGAAAGGGTTAAGTAAATGGTGAAAAGATGGAAAAAATAAGCATCGTCCGTCAGTCGGAAAACGGATCGATTCTCTTGATTGATTGATTATCAAATATAAGCGACGAAAAGAAATTTATTCGAAACTTTCCTCACTAATTACGCCAAGAATTATTTGCTTTAGTTGTGTAATATTATAATACGTTCAGACTTCATTGGTTAAAAGTGTTTTTCATATTTATTTATAGTTAATTGATTATATTTTGTTGCTAGATCCGTCCGTCAAAGATGTACATACAACACGCATAAGTTCTTCAGATGTGTACTCCTAAGTTTCGAGAAAATGTAATAATAGATTAACAAAGAGGAAATAAATACAATTTGAGGAAAGCGAGAGAATGAAAGTGAAAAAGGAAAAGGGGGCAAGAAAGAACGAATGAAAGAGCAAAAGAACAAGTGAGAAGTGGAGAGAGAGAGAGGGAGAGAGAAATAGGAAGCGAAGAACAAAATTTATATAATACATATGTTTGTAATATATATTTATGGCGCCATTTGGTTGCGCCAATCTGAATATTTACCTTTTGAGAAACTCTCTCTCGAAGAAATTTCCGTTAACGTTTCGGAATTGGGCAAAGTGAAGTCAAGAAATTAAAAATTTTATATGGTATGAAAAGACTTAAAATGTTTCAAGCAAAAACACAACTTAGTCTCCTATATTCGAACGCCATAGTTTTGTTCCCGTTGTCAGCCCAACGAATAAGATCTCCACGATTCTTTGAAGCATTATTGAGCGGGTAGAAATTCCTGCAGCATTTCACCTTCGCTATAAGTCTCAGCGAAAGTGATCTGAATCGTTCGTTATCATTATCGTACCTCACGGTATCCCTGGAGCAGAACACATGCATAAGAGCAAAAAAACCGAACCAAAAAAGCCACTACAGTGGGCCATGGTCCACCATTGAATAACCTACACCACCCTAGTCTTATTTATTTAACGACTCCTTAAAATAAGGTTCATCCGGGAAGCGGTCGAAAAGTGGTCCGATCCGAACCATTTTCAATAGCGTTCATCCTTTGCCCAACCAAAACATTTGCGGCGAGACAAGCGAATCGGCGTAATAAAATATGTGTCATATGAACAACACTCAACCTCTTCTGAGTGTGATATACATCCGCACAAACTTAATACACTCTTACGTCACAAGTGGTGCAGGGCGCAATAATATCTAAAGCGAAATACCAAACTATAGAAATCAATTCAATACGATTGGCGTTCTACCTTCTACTTACACAAATATGCACAAATGAAATTAAATGCCTTAAGTTTGACTTCTTCGAAGTTCAATACTTTTTAGGCTACTTTTTGTTTTTATAAATTTAACAAAAAAGGGGAAATCGATACCGATACCAGTGCACAACAAGTCTATGCGTATCTTCATATATTTACCTTCGACAACTAATATGCAGAGTTTGCCCTAAAGCGAGGTAAGAGGCGTATTGATTTTTATATTTGTTCTCACTGCTGCTGATATTCCTTCAATTAATAATATTGATTATCGGGTGATTTGTTGTAATAAATTGTTTAAGCTTTTACAATAAAACCCGTGTCAAACGGCATTGCTGTGACTCTGTTTGCTTTGCTTCTTTAGAGTAAACATATAAATGCATATATAGACTTACATATGCATATATATATATATATATATATATATATATATAGATATATATATATATATATCTCTATATGTATATTTCTAGAAACTCTGATTACATCTAATATGTGTGCGTTTATGAATATTTACGATATGCGAACGTACATGCATTATCATATTTAGGCACATGAGTATGCGTGCATGTATAGTCTAAAACAGAAGAATTAATTATTTGGAAATTGATTCGTGTGGAGCGACATATTGGTTTAGTTAGTTGTGTTCTGAGAATTTTAATGAGCATTTATTCATATGGACAACCGAATTCTTTACTTTGCCCCAAAAAACCCAACAGAACAAAAAATCGGATACAAATGGTTTTAGTGTTTTAAAATTGATTTTATATCAACTGACAATTGTATTATACATATAAATATATATATATATGTAAATATTATATGTATATATATATATATAATATATATATATATGTGTGTGTGTGTGTGTACGTCCGTATGTCCGCACGCCTGTATGAATGGATATTGAATGTAAGCCACCTTTACCATGCAACTTAATTCATTTTCAATTAGTCAGCACAACTAGAGTTAACACAATGAACTCTTAATGAACTTTACCATAATTGCACGTCGAATACGACCAGTAAAAGCATGTGTAACGTGCTATGCAACCCTCTATCTACTCCAACTACCCTATGTCGCCAGGGGGCTAAGAAAATTATCGAAAAATTCGAGACGATAACAATTTTTTTTTTTATTTATTTCAAATTTGATTAAAGTAGAAGAACACAAGGTCTTCAATATTTCCTTATAGTCACGTTTAGAGTTATCCAAAAGTACATTGAAACAATAATAATAAAAAAAAAAAAAAACACAATAATAAATAAATAATTGTACTAGTAGTTAGCCCATATACAAAATTGGCAACCAAAGGCAATTGACATTGACATTAGGCTTAGGTTTGCTAAACAATGAAATGGCGAAAATAATTGAATAACAAGATGATGCAATGGTTGAAATAAAGATGGTAATGCGGCTGTTAAATTAACTTCGACTAAAGCTATATAAATCAAAAGCTAACTTAAGTCGCAACAACATAACACATATAGCCATCGAGCAACGAACAATCAATACTCATTCACGACATCACAATCAATCGCGACAACATGATCAAATTTTGTTTTATTCTAATTGGGTTTACAATGGCTTTAGTTGCGGCTGAACCGTTACGTCTTAGGGCATCAAAAAAGCAATCAATGTTCTTAGCGCGACAAGAAGTGCCACCAACTACACAGAAGACGGTAGATGTTGCACCTTATCCCGCAGCTGGTGTCACGCCAGAAATACTTTTCGCATTGCCCACAGAAACGGAGAAGCCTGAGCAAACCTACGGTCCTCCCGCCGCAGCACCCGATCAAACCTACGGACTGCCAGAATCGACTACAGATACCATGTTAGAGCCTGACAATACTTATGGTCCGCCAACAACCACTGCAAGTAGTAACCAGGTTACTAATGAGGAAGCAAGCGTTGAAGAGCTTTCGAATTTAATACAATCCAGATCAAATAAACAACGTAACCGTTATCGCACCGCTCGGCTAATTCTATCAAAGGATGGTATTATTACAATAACGCATTCCGAACCGATTCTCGTTTACACTTTAGCATAAAATTCTTGAATCAAGTTAGAGTCGAATTAAAAAGTGTAAAAATTCTATTTATAAAATTATACCCAAAAAAGTATTTTCATAATAATATTAGGCGGGGGTCTTTTATTTTTGCTTTTTGAATTTCAATCAATTTTGATAATAAATTTACAAATCGAAGTCATGGCAAATTTTCCCAAAACCACGGCTGGCCAAGTAGCTCTTTACAAAATATTATTCACAAACGAAGATATTCATGTGAAGCTTCTCTCCCGTAAAAATGCAGTATTTTTTTTGTATATAAAAGAACGCATTTTTTTTCTTAAGAACATATTCTATAAATTCTTTATTATTCTTTAAAATTTTTTGTGAACAATTTGTTGTTAAAAATAGAATAAATGCATAATATCTGCGTGCATGTATTTTGAAAGAGGCATTTATTGAGAAAAGTTGGTACAATGTCAATATCAATCAACAGAAAACATTTCTTTTCTTGCTTGGCAAGTAATAATACCTCGGTGTTGAAACGGTTCGAAGTGGCATTTTCACTCAATTCGTATGGAGAACCTTTTTCCCTTCTTTTGGATGTTTCACATCGCATGTAAACGTCTAGAAACAGTTGGTTCATCAACCGCCAAGCTGTTCGAAATTTCTTTGATAGTTTGGGATGGGTTTTCGTCCAGGCCGTTCTTTGTCAAACCGTTGAAACCAAAGCTGACAATTGGGATACGATGGAACAGCATCACCGTATGTTTCTAAAAGTGTTTGATAGGCTTCGGCAGAAGATTTCTTCAAATCAAACAACAAGTGTAATGAACGCCGGAAATGCAATTTTAAGCGCTCCATGATTAGTATCAGCATACACCGAATAAGTGGATAACATTAGATGGAAAAAGGTTATTTTAGATGGAGAGAAGTCAGAACCATCGAATTTAACCCTTGTGTACATTGATATGTCGCAATAGTTTATCACATTCACCAATAACTAACACTGATCAATATATATGCATACACCTAATAAATAAATCTTGCAATAAAGTCAAAATTCTTCAAAAATTTCTCCGAAAATATTGTGTTTGCTTCTTACATCATTTTATAATAATTTTTTATAAAGCTATTGCATTTAATGACTTTAAAATTTTATTTTATTTTTCTATATCACCGAAATAATAATAAAAACTAGTAAAAAAATTAAATTCGGTCGGGACCGAATCTTTTGTACCCATCACCGTGTAGCCCAAAACAAGGCAAAAGAAGTAAAAGAACAAAATTCTCATACTCTAGAATATGGAGTGGGGGCAGTTTATTTCTTCTATTTACAAAATCAAAGTTTTTGTCGTGGAGGCATATGGGTGTTGTAGGCGTGTTCTTCGAAAAGTTTAAGTGTATTACAAATTTTGTTGCAAATTTGTAAGCGATATCTTCATTTTCGCAAACGAGAGAATGTTTACCACAAGTGCCACATATTTGCGCAAACAGACAGATGGACGGACGAATAGGCGGACATGTTTAAGTGCATTCAAAATTTGAAACTGGCCAAGAATTTGTATTCTGGGGTACCCTACAATATTGGGAAGGCGTGATCAATTTTTTTCATTTATCTGCTATAGTTAGTGAGTAATGAGCAAAAAACTAATTTTTTATCCTTTTGAAAGGCAGAGATGTTCTCAGTTTACCTGGTACTGTAGGCGTTCTGTTAGGCCGATTTGCCAAATTTCAAGACCAACCTGCGTGCAAGAAATACCAATGTTTTTGCAAATTTGAAGCCATTAGCGTCGGATAGGCGGATGTAGGAACATGGGCGATTTAGAATTTGATGCTGATCAAGAATATGTATACTTTGTAGGGTCTCTGATGCTTCCTTCTGGGCGGGGCAAACGTTTTGACAATACGACGAAATATTTTACTTTGAAAATAGAATAAATCAACTGCGCCCACTCCATATTATAGGGCATGAGAATTTTGTTCTTTTACTTCTTTTGTCTTTTTTTGCGGTAAACGGTGCTGGGTATAAAAGAGTCGGTCTCGACCGAATTTAATTTTTTTACTTGTTACTCTTAGCTAAGATCACCGTAGGATTATATGCACAAAATATGAAGAAAGGACCAAAGTTAAGTAACTTGAATGTGACAGCGAAGAAAAGAAACTGCGACAACTTCCTATAGATATAGATTTTGGTCATTTTTCGCAAATTTTTAGTGAAATCGCTATCGGTGGTTGCTTCGAAATGAATCTATAACAACTAACGCATTTCTCAAAGCAATTAGATCAAAGGAGTTCTTCTCCTTGAGTCGTGGTCTGAGAATAATTTTATAACTAAAAGAGAACGTTTTTTGTGAGATAAACTGTAAACGATCTTAACCGAGTTGAAAATGAAAATTTGAAAAATCAACCCGCTCTCGCCAACATAAAGCGAAACTTTGCGTTTTCATTGTTCAATAACTGATCTTACATTAGATGAAAGACTTTTTATAAAAAGATATTGCATCTCGTCTTCCATTCATCCATTTCGTTCACTACGCTTTCGTAGATGTTTGTTTTAATTTTCGTTTGCGTGTTAATTTAGCTAATCAGGTGATTTAATGTAGTGAACATTGCATGAAAAAGCAGGTTACAAAGGTCTTTCAAACAAATTTAAACTGCACACATCCACCTTTTTCCTCTCTTTTATACGAAGTTATCGCAATATTTTCGATGGCTTGTAGTAAGTTCGAAATTTAAAACTCCGGAAAACAACCTCGGATACATCTATATATCGTATGTGTTTATTCATATATATATATACATATATATATATATTTATATAAAAGGTAAATTTTGTATGTATGTCCGCTTTAGAATAATAGAAAGTGTTTGCGTGTGTGTTCGCTTCAGAATACAAGACTACTGAACCGATTTGCCTATGATTTGTGCGCGAAGTGGCCTGCGCTGTGCAAAGAAGGTTTCGAAACTATTGATCCAATCAATAGCAAAAAAGTTAAATATTTTTTAAATGCACCGCGCACAGCACATACTACAACAAAGAGGTTGAGAGCCAAACAATGACCACATATTGGTTCCCGCACAAATACACTCAAAAAAAGCAAGGGTAAGAAAGATGAAACGAGACAGAAGAGAAAACAACGCAACGAAGTAAATATAAATAAATGATTAAATTAATTAATTAAATATGTCACAATCACGCGCCAGTGAATAATGAATAAACAGCACAAAGTCGAGTAATAGTTAGGGAATTAAGGCGATTTTTGTTATATAATGATCGAGCTGAACGACAATGGCAATAGTCGATTATGCATGCAAATTATTCGATTATATTAATTAGTAATCGTATTGTATTTCAGAATAATACGGGTATTGAAAGTTGAATGCATGAATGAAGTGTGCATACGTTGCAAGGCATTAAAACTCAAGAAGGTTCCGCTATTGCCCGCTTTGATTAGTGTCTGGGTTGATTAGTGTCTTATGAACAAAATTTCTTCAAAAGCAACCAGTTGTGAAACGACAGGGGAAGTTGACATGGAATGTTAACGCTATATATGCTGTGGATTTAAGAAATTAAAGCTGATTTGCCTTTGGGTCGAAATCATTGAAAAGAATTTTCACAATGACTTTTTAACCGAGCGCACCATCCATGTGATAGGCAAAATTAAAAATATTTGATCTTATGTTTTACAAAATGCTGTACAAAAAATGGGTCAAAGTTTGATTTAGATGCCTAGCAAGTGCACTTGATATTTGATTTGATGCCCGCGAAAACAAAAACATATTTCCTTGGGAAAATATACAACAGCAGGCAATAATTGATGATGGATTAGTGAAATAACTGTAAAGGTAATGCGTACATTTAAATATGATCAGCAATGAATTACTTATTATTTACAAGTCATTGGTAAGTTCCGATTTATAAGACGTAAAGAGAACAAGTTTCCTCAAGGCCAAACAAACACAAGAGCAGATCAGATCATTTTGAAAAGATTCAAGTTTTCTAACAGATTATCTTTCGTCGGTAGATAGCGATAAAGTGCGCTTTTCAAAAGCCCAACATAATACAAAAATTCCTATTAGGAGCAATTAGCGAGTATTTTGCTTAGCTTAAGACCAATACGAAGAGATCAAGTCCTAGAGCTCTTGTTAAAAAAGATAGCCAGCCTACTGGCACGTAACGCAAGTCCAGTTCTTCGTTAAGCGCTTAATTAAGAAAAATCGTAAGTTTCAACCACAGCTTGTTAACTGGTTTTTGAAGAAAAGTTTGATTATCCAAAAAACAAAACCAAAAACACATTTCATCCTTGGAAAACAAACAAAAAAAAAAAAAAACACGTAAGAAAATTATATACGATCCTGACCAAATTTTTTATACACATCACCGTTATCCTAAAAATGACAAAAAAAAGGAAAACAACGAAATTTTCGTACTGGATGGGCGCGACTGATGTTTTCTATTTTCAGAATAAATGTGGAAATCGATACGGCGTGTGTGTAATACTTTATGGGCAACGAGCAAACACGGAAACTAAAGGTGTTGACACGTTTTGTTGCCTAGGCGAATGGATGTTGCAGGCGTGTCCCGTGTCCGGTTTAATCATTTTTACTTGGCTTGGCAAACTTGTAGGCGATGTCTTCATTTTTGCGAGCTGACTGACTGACGACCAGCCGGGCATGCTTAACTGCATTTCGAATTTTGAAGTGGCCAAGACTTTATATACTTTCTGGGGTCTTCAAAACGTGCTTCTGCAAGCATTATAAAAATACTGCAAAAAAAGATGTAATTTTTAAATACTTTAATATTGGATAGGCATGGTCAACATCGCCTATAGGACATATGCTCACATTTTTGTACATTTTTCTTCTATTGTTCATGAGTAATGAGCAAAAAAACAATTTTTTATCCTTTTGAAAGACTGAGGTATTCTCAATTTACACGGCGTTATGGCCGTGTCCTCCGACCGATTTGACTCATTTTCAAATTAGAAGTCGATAGATCCATGTTTGCGGCCAGGAGAATGTTTCGATTCAGAATTTTATTCTGATCAGAAATGCGTAGACTTTGTGGTGTCTGTAATGCTTCCTTCTAGGCGTTTGCCGCGTTGCAAGCGTTTTGACAAAATAAATATACGTCTCATCGCTGAATGAGGGGGAAAAAAGTATTAGATTCTATATCCTATATTGGAAAGCTCTGGGCTAAAGCATTTTATTTTAATGGCTAACAAATATTTATGACTTATAAACGCAAATAATCTGTACATCAGGTAGTGAATGCGCGTTACGACACACACAGCCTTTTAAATAACACCAAATTGCGTTGATGTGTGCATGCACACGTACTCATGTTCGCATATTTGTTTTTATTTTATTTTTATACCCATCACCGAAGGATGAGGGGTATATTCATTATGTCAAAACGTTTGCAACGCCCAGAAGGAAGCATCAGAGACCCCAAAGGTGTATATATATATATATATATATATATATATATATATATATATATTCTTAATCAGCATCAAATCCCTTATCGATTTAAATATGTCCGTCTGTCTGTCTGACCGTCTGTGTAATGTCTATTGTAAACATTCTCTTGGTCGCAAACGTGAAGTTATCGACTTCAAATTTTTCAGTTGGAAGTTCATTGGAAGTTCTTGCACGCAGATTATTATGGAAAATGGGTCAAATCGGTCCAAGGACACGCCCGCAACGCCACGTAAATTGAGAACACCTCTGTTTTTCAAAGGGAATAAAAAACTATAAACTATAGTAAATAACTGCAAAAAAACATTTGAATGCATATTCTATGGGCGAGGCCAGAGGATTCGTGCACAGAAATGGAAAAAATTGACCACACCTTCCCAATATTGCAGTGTGTCACAATTTAATTATTTTTTCAATACCTTTATGATGCGCAGAAACAATCTTCAAAAACCCCAGAATACAAATTCTTGGTCAATTTGAAATTCTGAATGCGCTTAAACATGTCCGCCTGTTCGTCTGTCCATCTGTCTGTCTGCGTAACTTTGTAGCATATGTGGAAAACATACTCTCGTTAGCGAAAATGAAGATATCGCTTACAAATTTTAAATGGACCTAAAATTTTCAAAGGACACGCCTACAACACCCATATGCCTCTACGATCAAAACCTATATTTTAAAAGTAGAAGAAATCAATTGCGGCCACTCCATTAATATGGAGCATGAGAATTTTGTTTTTTTATTTTTTTTGTCTTTTTTTGGGGCAAACGGTGATGGGTATAAAAGATTCGGTCCCGAGTGAATTTAATTTTCTTACTTTTTTTTTTTTTTGCAAACCAATTGAATTGATGAGCAAAACGATGGAAAACGGGTGCTAAACAATTCTTATCGCATTTTGCCAACATATATACATATACATATACAGATATATAAAGCTAAGTTAACCTTTCAACAGCGATGGGCCCTGTTTTTCGTCTTTTAAATTCCGTCATATTTATTGGAAAATACTTGTGATACGTTGTTCACGGTATTGCATATATGTGTGTAGGTAAGTAACCGCGGATACAATTTTGCCACTATACATATGAATAAACGTGTAGGTGAGACTAGCGGGTGTTGGTAAAACGTGTGAGTGAGTATGTGTGCGTGTGTTTTTTAGTTCATTTTTTCGGTCCTTTTTGTTTTGCTTACTTTTATTTAAACCATAGCATATTGCAGTTGACTCAAAGCCTAAAAGCAAGTTTCACAGATTTTGTTCACTGGAATTTTTCAATTCACGCCATCTGCGTTTCTTTAATAGTCGCTTTTTTGTCTGCATATGAATTCCAAACAAAAATAGCAAAAACAAAAAAAATAAATAAAGACAAAAAAAAAATTAAAAATAAATGAAAATAAAGTTGAAATAAAGCAAATTGTGGAATTTATTTATATGTGCATAAAACATCTTGTATATTGCTATATATATATATATATACAAATGTACATGCATGGGCAACGTTTATGTTAATTGTTTTTGCGGTTAAAAGTGTTAAATATTTTTCGGTTTCCCATCTCATCGTTTTAGCTAAATGGAGTTATTATGTTTGCTGCCCATAAATACTGCCACAGCAATCATACGCCCCGCACGCTATTCTCCTTTTTAATTAAATTATGATAAAATTTTTATTTGTTCATGCTTCCAGAGGCACTTACCTCTGAACAAACGTACCCTTACATAAGACCACACACACACGCGCACATGTACGATCGTATCCACACGTGCACATACGTACACAAACGATCATATATCTTTCATGTATACGCATATACGTATGCATGAAAAATCAAGCATACATATGAAATATATGTACACATATATATGTGTATATATATGTACATATATATTATATATTTGAATTCACTTGAACAAGGTATTAATTTAATAAATATTTAGAGAGAAATTTTCTGCTCTAAAGTTCAATTGCATACGCATTTAATGTAAAATTGAATAAAACTCTGACAAACAAAAAGAAGGCAAAACAAAAGAAAACCAAATGTAAATTTCTAATTTGATAACAAACGGAAGCAGAAAGCAGGCATTTTCTCCCATCTTCTTCTTCTTATTATTGTTATTATTATTATTGTTGTTGTTTTTTTTTTTTCAAGTTTTTGGTTTTCAAAGTGAGAAAATTCAATTCACAATGAAATTTTTCAAACTATATCGCATTTCATAAAGGTCTTTACACATACATGGGGCACATAGGAGATTTCCTAAGATTCCTCTTATATTTATCTCTATTGTTTCACTTATGAATAATTATACGCTACACCATTTGTGGTTTATGGTATATTAAGTTTGTGCGGACCTATGTGCTACACGCAGAAGCGCTTAAGATAGACCCACCCTTTATTATAGCGATCAATTCAGAATCATTTTCTGAAGCGTCCCTGCTCCTGCTACAGGTCGCAATTTTTGCGATGTTTTGATGACATTTTGATACACTGACGTGCTTTGACCTAAGGATGAACGTTGTTAAAAATGGTTTGGATGGATCACTTTTTCGCTCATTCCCCATATAACGCCGTATATTGAAAAGTCGTTATAGGAAACAAAATGCAATGTTCAAAATTTGTCGACAAAACTCGTTCTGTAATAGTATTAAGACATTCTAAACTGGCATGAAAAATTTGGTTTGGCGAGGCCAGTTTTTTGGCAGGCTTTCAGGCCTTTGCGTGAAAATAATGTGTAGCTTTTTGTCTATTATTACGAAAAGGAGTGAATAACCGTATTAGGCGAAGTGGTGTAGATTATCTAATAGTCGGCTTTGCCCGACTTGTTGTTCTTACTTGCTCATCTAATTGAATTCTTTTTTATACCCAACTTCGAGAAAATAATATGATATGCATTCGCAAAATATTGAGGAATATATTACTCGCTCAGGCACATCAAGGACACCAAAGAATCGCAAACAGCGCTCTGGGTTAATTGCTTTCCTGCTTATAATTTAATATCGTTTGTGTTGATTGAACCGTAGAGACGATAAAACGTATGCCAATAATTTATTGTCTTCTTTTAAGAGAAAAATTTGTCCGTCTGCAATTAAAGTGTACAATGGAGATCCGATCACTATACATATTCCAAGTAATGACGTTTAAGCTCACTCTCTCATCTCTCATTAAAATTGGCAATAAACATTAAGCTAAACTATGGTAGTAAACTAATAAAACGCACAACAAAGTTCACTTCACACTTATCCCGAGAACTTATGATTTAATCATTCATTGGGATATCAGAGAATATTACTACCAGGTAGCAATTTGGTATTAAAGATGGCAACCAAGAAGGAGAATTAAATCTCTTTTGCATAAAACAACACTACTTAAGTAAGGAATTTAATTTACTCTAAATTTAATCTCACTCTTGCAATATATCTACACTTTTTCAAACTTGGAGCTCGAATACTCCACCAGTGTCATAGTTAATATATATCGAAAAGTGAACGTTGAAGAAAAAAGTAAACCCACAAAATGCGTGAATTATTCGAATTATGCGGAATGGCTTTTTAAAGTAGCATTTCTTAGATTTAGGGAAAAATCATCTACATATACCATGAGCACTGAAACGCATACGTAATCCATGGCAAGCCCATCATGCGCACCACGAAGATAACCATAATTAAATTTGTTGAAACCAGATAGAAGATTTTAGAATCATCATCAGACAAATTGGACGAATGATTTATTTTGAATAATTTGCTTCACAAGAGTAATTAGAGAAATCCCAAATTAGAGGGAGACAAATATCTCTGGACCTTACTTTGATAAGGGACTATTCATATTTAACTATGCATGTGTTTCTATGGTTTGTGAAGGCTTATCTATGGCGATCGAGTTTTTCATCTGGCTGGCCGTAAGTCAAATCAATATTTCAAATGATTTACATAGGGCATCCTGCTCATCCCCGTTAACCTTTGATAAGTTTTATGTTACGGACTGGATCAGTTTGGCCGTATAACACCTTACTTTAAAAGTCATTATATCAAAAGAATTTTTAGTTTTCGAAATTTCCCGATAAAAATCACCGACTAGCACTTCGTCCTACAAAATTGATGTGAAAAGTTTTTCAAGTCCCCTCCCATATAACTAGTCCTACAAAAAGTAAACCTTTATCTGGCAAAAATGTCCCATCTTTAATATTTTGTAATCAAAATTTGTCGACACCAGATTTGGACTTTAATCGTGAAAATGGAATTTTAGTATTTAATCAGGAAAAGAAACGAGAAATGAGGCGAAGTCGTTTAATATATTAAGGTCGGTCTTGCCCGACCATAAAACTTTTACTAACAGTATCTATAAAAGAAATAAAAGATGACGAATCACAAAGTCCAACTCTTAGTAAAAGCAAGTAAAGAAACTACAGTAGGACACGGTCCACGATTAAATACCCTACGCCACTTCGCTTAGTGCAGTTATTCATACAACGACTTTTCAAAATAAGGTGTTATATGAGACGTGATCAGAAGGGTGGTCCGATCCGAAGCGTTTTACATAGAGTTCGCCTTTTGAACATAAGAAACATAAAAGCTCTGATCTCTCGGGTATAATAAAAGGTGAATCAATCTCAAATCCTTCTGAGTGTTGCATACATACGCATTGACTTGATATACTCTTGTACCACAAGTGGTGTAATAAATCGAAGAACGACAACAAACAAATGTTTCTGTTCCCGCCAAAAGTTTAAAGACTGTTGATTGTGAGGAGTAAGATATTATCTAGAGAATATTATCGAAATTCTCTTTATAAAAAATCCATAAGAAAAGATCTAAATTGTAAAAGGTGTTTCGATACTGAAGATGTTGGGATAAGTTTAGAATTGGTAAAGTATTTAGACTGGAGGATAAAACTAGTGTAGTATATGGATTGAATATAAAATGCGGAAACCGTATCTTTTGTAATTCGCTGGATATGTTGGAGACATTGGACGGAACTTATCCTTGAAAAGAATGCGTTTACCAGTTGCCGGCTCATATTCGCTGTTAAGTTTATGACTTCGAAAAGTATTCAAATTTGTTATAACCTCCAGCGAAGAATGAGGACTTATTAGTTTTGTCTTACCACTTGTAACGTCAGGGTAAAACTAAGATTTGAATTGATTTAGCCGCATGAGTCTGCCCATTTATCCGACTGTTTGTCTAGTGATAAAATAAGCACGATTATACGAATTGAAATAAAGGGTGAAAACTTGGTATGCATACTCTAAGTTAATGCTTACACTTTAGGTTTTAAAATGGATGTTATATGCCCATAATGCCCTCCAAAATTAAACTACAAATAATTATCCGAAGCAGAGATTTTGTAGTTATACAAAAATTTAGCGAATTATTGGTTTGATTGGCTTGATGCGTTTACAAAGATTCCCGATTACTTACTTAAGGTTTGCTTATGAGAAATATTGACCCAAAACTATTTAGGTACAATTACTAGAGAAAAAAAAATGTTTTACTCATTTTTTATTTATTGATCGAGGATTAGCTCCATCGCGAATGGTACTTAATTGCTTTTGATATGTACCTACTAATCGCAGTCGCTTCTAGTTGTAATCAGAAACACACATCAGAGATTCCAACAATACTTACATCTTCTTAAGCTGTCTCAAGTTGGTCAGCTGCCTTTCGCTTAACATTGGAATGTGAAAAAACCACGATAGAATGCTGAAAGTTGGTACATAGATTTTCAAGTTATTGAAAAATTTGTGCTTAATTTGAAACACTGAAATTCGCTCAATAAGGGACTCATCAAGGTAACGTACGCTAAATAAGATCCGCTACAGTAGGTCTTATTTTTGCGACTGAACAAGGAAATAAATTCTGATGTGAGTCTGTTTTCAACGAAAGACCTTAAGGAGAGCATGTCTTTCTCTATTATTTTGTTTTCAGAGATCTTAAAAGTTTTGGAGTATTAAATAACAACAGCAAAGGTTTGGCGTACACAGTTCGCTACTTCTTATTTTCGTTTGTTTCGTGGGCTATTCATTTCGTGAGTTTTGCTTAGCATACTCTTCGCTGTTTTTATCTCAACCAGAGTCGCTAAAAATTAAAGTGGGGTGGTGGTGCAAGATAAGCATATCATCTTCCTTCTTCGAGCGAGTTTCTCAAGAGCGTCCCAGGCAAGGACTTTGCAAATTAAGTGCCCCCCGCCAGTATTTTACCTCATCTTGGTAGGTAAGTACAATTTCGTTGATAATAACGTTGTTCCAAGATAGTTTTGTCTTCTTAAAGAGAGGGGAACCCAGGCGTTTTTGCAGATTGATACTCAACCTTTTATTGTGGTAGCAATCGTAAATTTTGCGCAGTGTGCTTAGCATTGATTCGACAAATACGCGTTACTCACTCCGTCTTTTGATAATTTTTCGGCATCCATTTTACTTAAAACTAAGGCAATTGCTCCCAATGCCAAAACGCTACCATGACGTGTGTTGATATCAATAGAATCAGTGTTTGAAAACAGTTGATCTATAACTACGGTGACCATGTAATCTGGAGCATGGTGTGTTAGCCTACGCAAAGCCTTCGCTGATAATTCACTTATAATAATATCCCAAAGATTTATTTTGCGTTCCACTAAATGGTCTATTAACGGTTTGCGGCATTCTTCGAATTGCGCTATAAAATCGCTAATGCTTAGAAAAGAATTTTGCGGCCAACCCACCGAATAGAAGTCAGTAGTAGTGGATATTTCATTGCCGTATGGAAAGTTACCCAAACGGCCCATACTTTCTTTCAATTTACTGAAATTTTTACAAAAATTTTCTATTTCTTCCAAACAAGTAAATGATTACCGGTTGCTTTTTTTGCTTAAAATATATATAAGCCTTTGTTTTACAGGCAATGTGTTATGCTGCCCAAGCTTGGCAATGACTGCTACGCACTTAATTAACATAGTTAATTAAGCAATGGAAGAATTTTTAAATATTTTACGCAGATTTCTTCCTTTTGTTTATTTTTTTCATCAGCTGTTCTCTTCGAGAAATTCCAGTGTTTACTTTCGTATTCATAATAAGCATTTGTTAAGTTGGAGTAATGGCAGCTCTTTGCTTAGCGATTCAGCTTTGCAGGTTTTGCTTAACGTGCATGCTTAGCGATCTAGCTTTGCACATTTTGCTTAACGTGCATGCTTAGCGATCCAGCTTTGCACATTTTGCTTTTGCTTAGCGAGCAGAAATTGGATGGTTCTTGTTTGCAATAAACAGTGTTAACAGTGTTGTTAAGCGTAGTTGTAAAGAGTAATACATGTTACAAGATACTAAGTTGCAAATTGTTTTTAAACAAAGTAAATAAAACTTAAAAGAAAATATGGGTGAGCTCAAATAATTACATAATTTATTGAAATTTTCATTGGGTTTAGTAAAAATGGAGGATTTCGCGAGAGAGCAACGTGTTGATGAATAATATTTCAGAAATGGCAAATGGCTTAGGCTCCCATAGTTTTAGTTTCAAAAATAACATTAACGCCATCTGTTGCCACAATGCGATTTGTCGTCTGCAATCATCTAACATGCCCGAGAATAGTATCGTTAAAAAGAAAGCCAATCAATGTCAAAAAAGCTATCTCTCTATTTATAAGAGATTTCTTCTCATGTCAACTCTTAAATATTATTCAATTCTTTTTCTCATTTTCTCTGTCTCTCTCTCTTTCAACCACTCTCCAGCTCTTTGAAGACGAGCAGCTGTTTGTAGAGTTTTTTTTGTTTCTTGCATGTATGCCAGCAAAACGTGTACATTGGATAAAATTAGTAATAATATTGAATTTTGGCCGGTATATAAAATGCCGCGTGTTTTATAAATTAATTGTTATTATTATTTTCTTTTGCATTCATGGAGAGAGATTAAAAGATTAAGTTAATTTAATTTAGATAAACGAAATCTTGAACAAAATTCACAATAACATTGGATTTGCAAATAAAATTGCCAAATAAGAAAAAAATGAATGAATTTTTTGAAAGTATTGGGTGAGTAAATTAGTTTCAATTGCTTTCGTAGACTGCCAAAGCAAATTTATTTAAGTTTGCCTACGAAATACTTTCGCTATTTTTAATTATCAATTTTTTTTTTTTGGCTGCAGCTATCTTTCAAAGAATTCGATTCGTTCGCCTTTCGTTTTTATTGATTTTTATCAAAGCGGCGACACATATCTGAGGGGTTTTTCTTCAAACGCTTATAATACACATTGCAAACATTGCTATATGTAATAATGTATGTAAAGGGTGATTTATTTAAATGCGATATCTGCAGAATTCTTTTGCAAAGCAAATTGGTTCTGCTTTTTCGTTCTAACACGTTCGGACTTTTTCTGATGCAATCTATCGTTTAGAGATGGCAAGGTTATATTGCTTTTAACTGCTGGTAACGCCATTCGTAATTGTTGAGTGAATATAACTTCTATACAAAAGCTTTTTATGAACGCTTCACAAAAACTTTCTTTAATTTAATATTTAAACCACTTTTTACCAAGCTTGGAACATAATTAAATATGTTTTGTTTAAAACTGTTTAGGAACCCGTCAACTCGTCAAAACTAGAAAATATTTTTAAGAAATTTTTGAAGAATTTGAGAATATACAAATCAAGGGAGATACACTCTGGGAGAGAAATCGTAATTCAATATTTGATTGATGCGCCATGCAGTGAGTTGTCCGATCTCCATAGCCAAATTGTTTTTCTTTCATATATTGAATCGCGACCAGCTTTGATATAATTTAAGATAATGAAATATAATAAGCAGATCGATAAATAAACTAAACGAAATGTCGAAATGGGAAGAATTTGAATAGATTGGTTTTCGAAAATTACCTTTTGCTGAAAACGGAGAAAGATTCGAAATTGACGCGAAATAACCAGCAAGCAATGTGAAAACAGTCTATTGTCTTCATCTTTGGGTTAATTCTTGGTTTGTACTTCTTCTTCGAGTAAAACATTTTGTTGGTGTATATCTTGCAAATGGCTCGAATCTGACCACCTTCCAACACCACTCATTTTAAATGAACTTGGTTGGACATTCTTCTAAGTATTATTTTGAAATTTTCCCTTTCTGAAAAATTCTCTTAATTTCTTTGTTAGTTTCGACGTGGTTATTAACAAATAAAGTCGATTTTCAAAATTGAATTGCGTACGGAACCTATGGTCATAAGTTTCTTTTACAAATTTCGCGATCTTAATATTTCCAACGACAGATGGCAGATGCATTAATATCAATAAAGGGACATAGAATCTTACCCTCGCTGAACATATTTACTTTTTATAGCGTCTCTTTTCGCTTCAATCATCCGAATGATAAAATTAATTGGATGTAAAGTTTATAAACAGATATAAAAAGAAGAAATCTCAAAAAAAATTTTCGAGCCATTAGCTATGAGTTCGAAAAATAACTAATTATCCACTACATCGTTTCATACTACGTATGTGGTCAGTATTACAAAAATTTCGCAATGGGGCAAGCAAACAATTAACCTTCTAGTAAACTTTAAGAGACCTTGTTAGTAAACTTTATACTCAAAACGACTAAATAATCTAATTATTGTTGAAATAGTTATACATGGCGTCTCGTCTGCTACACAACCTTTTCAAAGGCAATATCGCTTAAACTATACCTGTTACTACGACTAATTACGCTGTTGATGTTCATCAAGACGTATTTCATCAGAAATTGTGTTATTCCTGATTTTCAATATTAACCTACACGGAAGCTAAAGATCCCACCTCAGTGTAATAGTTTTGTAACGGTAAAACTTGATCTGTGATACACTAAGGCAATACCTATTTGGGCAGGTGAGCTTCTAACATAAGCAAAAATGTCCAGTCCGTCAACAAAGAACACAGCAACATGTGCAGCAGGTGCGTTTTGAATGCGTTCATTTCAATTGAAACTTTACTAACAACAAAGAGATTTTTCAACGTACGCTCTTAAGTACAAGTTAAATTGCTTCATTTTTTCATTAATATATATTTTAATAACCCGGGATTGTTGCAGTGATCTGTAGTAATTCCACGAAGTGCACAGCGCACATATGAAAAAAGCTTGGCACAGTTAAAACATAATATAATTTACGAAAATTCCAAACACTTCATTGCATTGTATGGGAGAATTGAGTTACAAAATATTGCCGGATCTCTTTTCATAAAGCTTTTTTAACAAATTATTTTAAACCATTTAAATTCATCACTACACACGCATCTATATATGTATGACGATTATTAAAGTATGATATTTAATTGAAAACTCGAAAGACTTGACAAACTTAGAGTCGTAAGTGAAAACGACGAGCTTAGTGATAATAGCGGAAAAATACAAGTTATAAGAAATTAATTACTGATGAGAATTTAAACAATAAGAGAATTAAAACTAAGAGAAAATAAAATTTCTTGAATATTGAGGAAAAAGTAAATAATAAAAATAAAAGTTGCTGCACAAAATTTAAGTGAATTATAACTGTATACATTTAAAGTGAACTTTGTAGCGAGCATTGCATGTAAGGGGAAAAAGTTATTTTTTGCTAAAAATCAGTTTCAAATTACCTTAAGTTGAAAACTTATGTAATAAGCGTTGGCTTCTGAAAGCAAAACACAGTCTTCCAAATAGAAATTGAAAATTTCGAATGCCATATAAATAAAATAAAAATCAAGAGGTAAATTATATTCGATTTTTCATACCCACAATTCTATAACACACACATGAAATATTTATGTTCTTAGTTAAGATTCTTCGCCTATTTACTTATTATATCCATTTGCAAGTACGTCTGGTTGTCCGCGTATTTGCCTAGTTAATGCTTGGTTTATGGCTAGAGTAAGTTTGAAAATGAATTCGAACAGTCTATAACAGTGCTAGGTGGCTTTGATCTGCTCAACGTTTTGTGGGTTTTAAATGATGACTTTGGATATTATATTCCCTTTTCTTATCCATTAATTTATAAAGAGTTCTTCGATGGTGTCCATGGGTTAGGTTTGTGTCAGCTTAACAACATCTTTAACGGGAATAATAAATTGCTTGACTTAGTTTTTTGCTGGGATACCGATATATCTGTATCTCGAGCGGAGAGCTCTTTGTTTCGCTTGAAGATGTGATCAACGAATTACGTTAAACTTAGGAACATGCTGGGTGGAATTGACTGGGACTTACGCTCTGAAGATATTGAGGATGCGATATCCTTTATCTATAGTCACCTTTTTTCCGTAATTTCCGTCTCGGTACCGTTTAAGGCTTGTCACACGTCAGAGCCTCTTGTTTGGTCTACCAAGTATTTACGGATGATTCGCAATAAAAAAAGCAGGCTATTAAAAAAATTCACCCGGGTTGGTTTGATTAGAGATTATATTTGTGATTCCAATCTTATTGAGGCAACTGGACGCAAATTTCTAAAAAATCCTAGAGACTTCTTTAAATTCGTAAATTCTAAACGAAAAGGAAAAGGATTTCTTTCCGTCATCAGCTTTGGAGACTTCAAATCATCCAATGTGTTCGTCATAACCAACCTTTTTGCAGACCTTCTTGAGGAAGTCCAAATATTTCGTTTCATAATTACCCGTATTCGTTGACATTTTTCCGTCTATATCTTTCTCTGAAGAAGAAGTCTTTATAGCATTGTCAACGCTGAAACCTTGCAATTACCATGGTCTTGATGGCGTTCCGTCTGCTATTCTCCCACATTGTGTTGATTTACTATGTTCTTCCCTTACACATATTTTTAATGTTTGTTTGAAAAAAGGTTACTTTCCATCGATTTGGAAGAGTAGAGAAAGTTTTACGTCTTTATAAAAGTGGTTCTCGGAAACTTATTGATAATTATAGGGGAATTGCCAAACTTAGGGCATTGTCCAAACTATTTGAATCACTGGTACCAAAAAGGCTTACTTCGGTTTTCGGATCAATTATATCCCATTGTCAGCACGGTTTTTTAAAAGGAAGATCAACGGCTACTAATCTTTTGGAGTTTTGTAATCCAATTTACAAGGCATTTTCCGAACATAAACAAACTGATGTTAGTTGCACGGACTTTTCCAAAGCTTTCGACGGAGTTGATCATAGATTATTAGTCTATAAATTACATCGCCTTGGTTTTTCACACAGTTTAATTGCGTGGATCAGTAGCTCTCTCAGTGGATCTCTTTGGTCGCATCCAACAGGTGGTGCTGAATTCTTGTCAATCCAGAGTAATTGACGTCACTTCTGGTGTGCATCAGGGCAGTCATTTTGGCCGGTTTTATTTCTTTTTTACGTGAATGACCTTGCGGAGTGTATTCAACATTCCCGTGTTTTAATGTTTGCAGAGTACGTTAAACTGTCCGAGAGGTATGGATCTAACTGGTATGTAGCCATATGCTGCCCAAAGTCTGACCTTAGACTTTTAAAACAATTAAGGTACCACGGGGGTCAGGTCGCCCAGAGGATCCCCTCTGCGAAGAATTGCTCGCTGCAGTTTTTGCTGCAGCAGAATCCTCGTAGTTGTGGGTCTTCTACCTGGCTGCTGAATACTCGTTAGTAGTTTGGCTTTCTAGTCATAGATGCCGTAATAATCATTTGGAGTTTGTTCAATGGCACTTCTCGATGTTTGCTTTGCGAGGTTTGGGACGGGAGCCTGCCTTATCTCTTCCACCGTATAGTTATAGAGTGAAGCTCATTGATTTGCCTATCCTTGAAAAGAAGTGTGAAATGTTGGGTGCAACCTTCCTCTTTAAGTGAATAAAAGGTGATGTGTATTCGTCAGCTTTATTAGAACTTATTGATATTCACATCCCTAGTAGGACCTCAAGACGTTTTGTGCTCTTGCAACTACCACAATGCCGCACCAATTATGAGTTGGTCAATCCGTTTTGAGTAATGTGTAAAATGTTTAACGATCATTACCACTTACTTGATTTGTCCGTTTTGTCCGTTAATAAGGTGGAAAGCGTTAAATTACGTAACTAACTGCTAGACATTTTGACGTCTTGTACGAAGATGTGTAAATTGAACCAGAATGCTCTTTTATATTTGATTTTTTCCCATTTTTTACTATTGATAAGGTATAATTCATAATCTCATGTTCATTCACCAATGTATACCCTGGTATCTTAATTTAGGGCTTAGATGAACTTTGTTGTATACTATATGGTAATCTCATGTTTATTTTTAGTTATTTTTCTTGTTTATATTACATTTGGAGTTATTTTGTAGCTTACATTCGACTAATGACTTTATCTGTAGCGGAATTTAATTAAATAAATAAATAAATAATCATGTTTACTTTACAACTTCTAGGAGATTTTAAACTATAGCGTGATAGAAATATTTCCAAGACCATTTAAAAAGTTGATGAACTATAAAAAAGTTTCGGATCTGTCAACTAACAAATTCATAATTAACAAAGTGTTTTGCAATTTTTATCTATTGATTTCAGGCACTGGGCGTCAAAGCGAGCGTAAAATGAATATGTGTAACCTCTTTATGTGTCACGCTGTCCATTTCTTCGAATAATTGCATTAGCAGACACATGCATGCTTAAACGTGAACTGCCATGAATACTTGAAAGAAAATAATGAACTATTTCCTATTTGATAGAGCAATGATCTACTCGGAGCCAAATTCATTGTCAGCTATGGTGGATATAAAGACCGATGTGTCTTCATTTAATTCTAAATTGCAATTAGGATAGATTTTGGTCTAATAAGGAGTAGAGCATACGGATAGAGCAATATATCTTTTTCATTCCGTTTGAGGCTCCTAAAAATATGCTTCGAACATGTCATAAATTATGTACATTCCCAATCAGGCTCAGATTTCTAAGTCAATCTAGCCATAATCTGCTGATCATCTATAGGTTCTTTGCAATTTATGCACTTCTTAAGGTCCACAAAGGATAATTGTGAAAACTCTTTTAATCAAAAAAAAATTTATTTCTAAGTAATATTTTAATTAAATTGTTACAACAAAACAACAAAAAAATATTTTCGGAAAATTTATTCATTAACTTAGTTCGCTTTAAGAAAGACACCACAATCTGTCCAACGCTTCTCTAACAGGGTGGCGCATTCTTGGGAAGTTTCCAAGCAGATAATAGTAGACCTAGAAAATACGGGGACAATTTGTATTGAGATACTGCATTTGTTTGCTCATGTGAGCAAGAGTTGTGCCCATTTGAAAACCAGGCTTCTTGGGTCCAAATGTTTTATTTATACGAGATAGTGAATACATTTTATTTATTTTTTTTATATTTAATGAAAAAAAGTTTTAAATTTCAACACTTGAGAGAGACATATACGCTTAATACAGTAAAAATTATTCCATAACTTTTGTTTACTTTCTATACCTACCACCTAACGAAGACGGTGGTATATTAATTTTGTCAAAACGTTTGAAACGCATCGAGGGAAGCATGAGAGACTCCACAAAGTATATACGTATATCCTCGATTAGCATTAAATTCTGAACCGATTTATACATATCCGTTTGTCCATCAAATCAGTTTCAAGGACTCACCTACGACATAAACTGAGAATGCTCCCACTTTTCAGATGTCTTGCGCCTCAGTCATAGACTGCTACAGATATAATGATGAAAATGTCCACGTACATTCCATGGGTGGTCCTAGAGTATTTGTCCAGAAAAAAAAAATCAGGCACCTCCATGTAGCATTATAAAATAAAATAGTTTAGTGTTTTTAGCTTTTTTTATTTTTATGTATTTTTTCGGATAAAGGTGGCGGGCATAAAAAATTCGTTCATAGGCAGATATAATTTGCATACATTCATTCATTATTATTACTACTGTTGTTTTTTTGCTTATTTTCTCGTACAAACATTTACGGTCAAGAAATTTTTATTTACATAGGGCATTTTGCACAATAACGGCCAAATATATATACATTTTTGAAAAGCATGATATTCTGATCCAATTTGGCCGTGTTAGTTGTTCGTGTTTGAGAGAAGCTGCCTGTTCTTAAAATTTTTAAAACCAGAAAAATGTGGCTAAAAAAAGCGGCAACTTGCTAAATACCTCCATATTCGATTTCAATAAAGAGCGTTTATGATACGTATAAAAGTTCTTAGAATATATCTTAACTGGCACAACTTCAAATAAAGCGAATGTAGCAAATGTTTCTGTTAAGCCGCCGAGAATTCTACGGTTTTAGATTTCAGGCCACCGATACTTAATGAAAAAATACGTATCTATTTGTTTAGGAAAATGAGTATGCAAAGTTTGCTCCAAGATGAATTTCAGTTTCTATTATTTGAAATATTTACACTTATTAAGTGTTCATAACAATGCATAATCGACTATTTGTTGTTCTATTTGCTTTTTCGTTTCGTTTATTTAGTATGCCTTTTCCCGGACTGAGAGACATATATCACGTTCTTAGCCGTAAAAAACCAATTGAGGATTCAAATGAATCGAAATTAGCCAAAGTTTTGTCAGCGTTCGATTTAACTACGTTGGGCATTGGTTCGACATTGGGTGTTGGTGTTTATGTGTTGGCCGGTCAAGTATCCAAAATTTATGCTGGGCCGGCAGTTATCTTCAGTTTTCTTATAGCTGCAATTGCGTCCATTTTTGCTGGGCTATGTTATGCCGAATTTGGTGCACGGGTTCCTCGAGCCGGTTCAGCGTACATCTATAGTTATGTAACAATTGGTGAATTCATTGCTTTCATTATTGGATGGAATTTGATATTGGAATACGCTATAGGTAAGATGAGATGTCCTGCTCCAATATTGTACAGAGTACTGAGTAATCATATTATGTATAATATGCAGAGAGAGCTTAATATTTCTTATATTTATATTACATTTGAATCGAATAGCTGGCATTTATCGTTGTATGCGAAAAAAAAACTCATTTTAATCAAATTGATTGATTTATAGTTATTTAATTGCCTACGTATGAATAAATATGGCTGTATGTGAGCTGTATGTGAGTTTGAATTGATTGAATGCAAGAAGTAAATTAAGAAAATGAAAAGCGAAATTATTTCGAAATGATTTTGAAATGATTTCCCCTCATTTAAAGTTCTTTGAAATTTATTGTAAATTAATAGAAACAATTAACTTTTTTCTGTTGTTATCTTTTGCTTTGAACAGGCTCGGCAAGTGTTGTGAAAGGTTTAAGTTCCTATTTGGATAACTTGTGCGGTCATGCCATGGAGAAGTTTTTAGGCACCCACTTGCCAATGAATATTGACGGTCTTAATGCTTATCCAGATATCTTTGCTTTTGGAGTAACTATAATTTTTTCTTGGGCCATAGCTTTCGGGGTCAAGGAGTCGACTCGTCTTAACACTGCCTTTACGCTGCTCAATTTAAGTGTCGTATTGTTTGTGATTGTTGCTGGTCTCTTCAAAGGTTAACTCTTTTGTCTTCCAGTTTCAAGGTTTTTTAAGACTTTTGGTAAATCTTTTCTCATTACTGTATAGTAACTACCAAGAATTGGACTCTACCCAAATCCTCTATACCGGAAGGTTATGGAGAGGGTGGTTTTGCTCCTTATGGCTTTGCTGGAATCATACGAGGGGCAGCTATTTGTTTTTATGGTTTCATTGGTTTCGATTGTATAGCGACCGCTGGTGAAGAAGCTAAAAATCCGAAAAAATCCATACCGTTTGCTGTTATAGCTTCTTTGGCTATGGTGTTTTTGGCTTATTTCGGCATTTCCACAGTTCTTACTATGATGCTGCCATACTATGAACAGGACGAGAGCGCTCCGTTGGTACATGTATTTAGCATTTATGGGTGGACAGCACCTCAATATATTGTATCGATTGGTGCTATATGTGCTATGTGCACCAGCCTTATGGGTTCTATGTTCCCTCTACCACGCATAGTCTATGCTATGGCTACAGATGGTTTGCTTTTTCAATTTATGGCCGAGATTAGTTCGAAACACAAGACACCATTGAATAGCACTCTATTGACAGGATTTTTAACGGGCGCCTTTGCTGCAATTTTCAATTTAAAACAACTAATGAATATGATGTCTATTGGTACGTTTTTGGCTTATTCTATGGTAGCAGCCTGTGTGCTAATATTACGTTATGAAAGTACGGACCGCAAGATTTTAGCCAACGGTCATACTCTTACAGACTACGATGAGACAAAATGCAGTTTCTGGCAGTTGCTGTTTAATAGCTCTCGATCCGTAGTACCTACCAAGAAAACATCACACTTAGTTACCATGTTAATATTGACATACGGTAAGTGTTTGCCTTAAAGAAAACTTATATAAATTGCAGCGAAATAACTTACGTCATCTTTTCAGTACTGCAATGTATTCTCTTAACGCAGGTATTAAGTAATTTCGAGGAGAATCTTTCTCATGTAACTGCGTCCGATATTGTCAAACTTGCTGTGACCTTACCTCTTTTAATACTAACTCTCTATGCTATTTCTCGACAACCAGTATCACCTGCTTACTTAGCTTTTAAAGTTCCATTTGTGCCGTGGGTTCCGGGCTTCTCATTGTTAATTAATGTTTACCTTATGATCAAACTGGACATTATGACATGGATTCGTTTCAGTGTATGGATTGCAATCGGCTTAATTATCTTCTTTAGCTACAGTATACGCAATAGTTGTTTACGTACGCGTAGGGAAATGAAAATATTAACGGAATCCGAGTCAAGAGATCGAAGTGAAAGTGATAATATATCACTTCAACAAAATGAACGCTTCACAACACAAACACCGCTAATGGTTATGCAAAGTTCTATTTAACTAAAACTATTATATTATTAATATAATAATAGTAAATGTGTACTTAAAAATAAGAAAAGTCTGAAAAATCATTTCAAAACAAAATGTGAAGCGATAAAGAGAGGGTCCATCCACTCTCTCAAGACCAAAATGCAAAATAAAAAACCAATGCTTTTTATTCCTATATATTGTATAAAAATTTTATGGACATTTCTAATAAAAATAGATATTATTTTTGTTATTATAGGTTGCTTAGACCACGGAAATAGATTGTACGATTGAAAGGTGACCAAACCATGATATTTCTGATTTTTCATGCTGGAAAAATATTGTATGAGTATTTTAAACATAATTAAATACTTAGGTAATATTGAATATTCCCTAAGTCTCTCAAGCAAAAACTCTTAAAAGGTTATGGTTATCTTAGAAAGTGCCATCATTTGGTGGTAGATATTGATGCCAACAGCAAAAGGGATATGTAAAGTTTTTTCAAAACTAATCCAATACTTCGAATTTATTTTAAATATACCCAGACAATCTAAACTTCCAATGCTTCATTGAAATAATCCCATCTGTGTCAAATGTACGCTAAGACGTTAATTTTCATGGACATGACATCATTTCCTGACAGGGTTAAAATTGTTAGTTTAGCTAAATCTACTGGAGAAGGTTAAGGCAAAAGCAGGTCTGATAGCCCTGAATTATGCACTGCATGTTTTCCAGAATTCTCACTTATAATACACGTTTAGCTACAGTTTTTAATTCAAACCGATTATTAATTCAAACCCCAAGTTTTCAAGTAAAAGGCAATTGGCGCACCATACTGACCGCGTTATGTCTTTCACCTCGGAAGAAAGTTGCACCTAAACATCAAACACTATTATGTATCTCTGCTAGATTTCTTTCATATATTATTTTTCGATAATGTACTGACACTAGCACATAAGACAAAACGTGTTTTTTTTTTTGCAGAAGATCGCCTGTAGGTGTATAACAACAAAAAAACATAACCGTAAAGCCAAGTAAATAAAGTATGATGCATTTATGAGAAGAAAAGTAAAATGTATACGAATTTTTTTTTAATAAAAATAAAGAGATTTTTAAATCTCCATCTAAGATTACAATTAAAAATGTGTATTTTCAAATTTTTTAAGAAATTTCCAATGCGTGACGCATGTGTACATATAACAAGATTCAGTTCACATTTACTCTAAAAATGCTTCCTGTGAAAGTGCTTGTATGAGCTAAGATAAAGATTAATTAATTAATGAAATCCCACCTTTAAAAAATTTCATAGTGTGCTTGTTTCGTGAGACGGTTAGAAATTATTGCATAATTTTGGGCTTTTCATAAAAACAAGACCCTCGTAGTAGGTCTTTGCAAAGCAAATTCATAGCTTGGAGTTGAATTAAAAAGATTAGAAATAATTTTTGTGGACATCAAGAAAAATTATCGGTAACGCAATTATTAAGATTACTTTACATTAGCAGTGATAAGCAGTGATAACATAAATATCCGTGTTGTGAAAGACAACAAGGCAATTGGTATACGCCAATAGCGTATTATAGGTATGTATGTATTTACAACCGCAAACTTTGGAATAGATCTGGATACAGTTTTGCTATTGATTGCCTACTGATCGGTACCATTAATCCACAGCAGTTGCAGTAAAATGCTCTACTGTTCTTGTTTTACTGATATTGAATATAAACCGTGCATTGAACGAACGTTGCTTTATTGTTTTAAAATCTAAGAAGGTGTTGATCTGCACTAACTATAAAACAGTATCCCATTATCATACCCTCTATATAAATAAAAATCTTAGGCGCTATTGTAAGATCAGGGTGTACTAATATACCCGTTCCTTTTATAATATCTAGTGAGGCGTCTCAAAGACCCATTGTCGAAGACGATTAAATTACATTAATGAAGAATACGTAAATTTTTGCTTGCTCCGAATGAAATTTAAAAATGAGCCTGATCGAATCGTGGTTCCCTTCGCTCAACGGCAAATATCAAATCACATAAACTTTGTACGTCTCCGTATCGGACTGTTTGTGAAATTTTTAAAGTCGCAATGGATGGAATTGAAATGTAAAATTTATAAAATAGGGCCTTTTGTGAATACGTTAGCTTAGATGTGGATATAGAAGAAACTATAAAATAGGGTCTTTGTTGCATTTCTCACCTCAGGTATCACAACTTTTGAATGCACTGAAAAGGCTTAGCAGCTAAACACAACCCCTTTATGCAAAGGGAGCAGAACTGTTTCAAATCAATCATTCAATTCCATGGTGCAGGTATTGTGAATAACACTTAAACTTACTCGTATGTCTAGGTGCAAAATTATAAGGCATTATGACACTTGAAGGGGAAAAAGGTTAAGCGAAAAAAAGATTGCTTTACGAGAGCTGCCACTTCTCTATTTTGTTGCTAAAAAAATCGGAGAAAAAGATGTTTTATACTTTAGAATGATATCAGCTCTTAAAGAGCGCAGTGTTTATGTGGGGACCGTTTCAAGCCCGAATGTAAGAAAAAAAATTAAAATTCGTTTCACGCCAATGTTTACATCCAGACGTGTATGTTGACGATGTTCGAACCATATTCTGAATATCGTAGACATGAAGTTCACCGCCATATTAGAACGCGTATGTCCTTAATCGCTCTCTTTATATCTTTCTTTATGTATTTTTGAAGTTTTCCTAATAAAACGTAAAAACATCCGACTATTTAATGTTAAGAAATGTATGTACGCGAAAAGATCGCAGATGATTTGATTTTCTGTATCAATATGAGTTACGAGCATATGGTATCTCAAGTAGTAACGGTTTGCATGCTCTACTTTTATCAGTCTTGTTTTCGATTTCAAAGCAATTGAAAGTGTTTTAAGAAGAAGCGTGAATTGCAAACATAGTTATTTTTCTTTTATTTCTTGACTAACAGTGAACAGTAGACAACAGGCTAAAGCAACGAAAGGTGTAACGGTATCGATACTTCAAATTCAAATTCTTATCAGTTTGAAAACACATTGACAAAAAGTAAATTTCTCCTAAAAAACACAGTAAAAAGATAAATGAAAAGAAGATTAATATTTGTTTTATTTGCTTTATAATTAAGAAATGATTCCGTTTTCTCTAAAAGCAAAAACAGAACATAATCAAATAAAGATGAAAGTAATAAATAAAAATCATTTATTACATATGTTTTCTCTAGCGTTACTGCAACTTTAACGCATAACTACCCACCGTAATAAAGAGACAAAAACGAAACAAAAAATTAAAAAAATTTTTTAATAACTTAAAACAGTTCCAACAAAGTAAACAAACAAATGCTAATGAAATGAGTTTCTAATTGCAACAAAAAAAAAATTATAAAAAAAAAAAAAAATTGAAAAAATAATTACACTTGAAAAATTTCTAAAATTATTCACTCTTCATCTTCCATCTCCGCTCTCTCTCTCTCTCTCTCTCTCTCTCTCTCTTTATTTCGTTCTTTCTCTCTATTTCTCTCTCTGTCTCTCCCAGTTTCTTTTACTCTTTGCTTTTATATAAATATATCTTTAGTATATTCATATTTTATTTATTTAAAAATAAAATTCGTCTTTATTATGTATTCGTGTTATCAGTAACGTATAGACTAACTAAGATATTCATTTATATACATGTGAAGTTGGCTGTGTCTATTGTCGTTGTCCACCGCAAAGATAAGTTTCTTCACATCACTATACACGGCAAGTTATCGCTTAGCGTTATATGCACTTCGGTATGTGTGCGTTTGCGTGTGTGCTTTTCTTTATTGTTTTTTTTTTTTGGTTATTGCAAAAACAATTTATATTTTTTTATTTAATTTTTCTTGTGTTTTATTAAAAATAAATTTTCTGAGAATTCAGTAGAAAAATTTGTCCATAGACTTTTAAAACAGTGGAAAAGCTTCAAATTCGTTTTGTTCCTTAAGCTAAACAGTTGACACGAAGAAAGACTTACTTGCATGCAGATATGAAAAGAAGCCTTACAGAAAAAAAAAATAAAAATACAATTCAAAAATAAACAAATAAAATAACGAAGTGATTAACTATTCAACATTAAAAAACATATATATGTATATATATATGTATATATATATATATATAAATTAACTGTTTCAGTATTTGTATGCAAACCCTTTCACTGTAAACGAGAAATCAAAACAATTGCAAAAACAAAAGAAAATTATTCGGTGATTAAGGCTCTGAAGGTAAGTGCATACGCGTTCTTCAAATTAAAACTAAACATATTTCTTTGTACACTTTGTCAGTAAAATACCGTATAAGCTTTACATATATATAGATTTAATTTTAATTTACATACATACATCTGCCTGGCAGACTTTGGCGCTCACTGATCACATTACGAGATTCGAAATATTAGCACCTAATACCTTGAATAAACAGTCTGATCGGCAACAATCAGAAGCAACTGTTTCTCCTCGCTGTTGTCAGTTGTTGTTGTTGCACTTACCCAAAAGGCAGGCAAATTTAAAATACAAAAAAGCTATACTTCCTTCCTTTCTTTTATATTTCCTTTGACTTTTCCTTTTGTCGAAATCTTTCATACATTCATCATCGGATACCGAGAACTTCAATTTACTTAATCCACACACGCCTTCACTTAATTTACGATTGATGTACGTTGGCAGGGTTATGAGGAAAGTCAATTTAGTAATTTCGGCGATTGCGTGGCCTCGTCGATAACTAACCAATTAAGTTGGTACGTGGCGCTGGGGAAAGGCTTGAGTTACTTAAAACAAAATTCAGAGAAGAATTTCCTTAATAAAAATTATTCGATTCCTTCCGTTTTGCAAGTTTTATTAATTCGAACAGAAACCATTTTTATAATAGAATTTTTATTAAGGCATAGTTAACCGAAATTTATATTTAGTGGCTGACTTCATCAGTTTTGGCCTGTGCATGATCGATTCGTGTTATGCAATCTTAATAAGCAAAACGATCTGCATCAAGGACTAATGGAAGACAGAGTGGATTGACAGATGTTATGATCTTTCCATTATTATTATTATTATTATTATTATTATTTTTTCTTCAAATTCAAAAGCCTCGCCGTTTAAAAAAAACTCATTCAATATGTATATCTATCCATAGATGACAGAAAGAATGATACAATTAATATATCATTTATCATTAGGGCGTCAAATACGTATAAAGAAAATATTTATAACATTTATGGCTTTTGGTTTTTTGTGCTACGTCAGCTTCCTATTACTGCGGTGTCGCGTATATAGGAATATGTTGATTTAAAGTTTAGGCGGCTCTTACAGAAAATTTCGAACCAACTTATGTGTTAATGTTAATGTTTCAAAATTATGCACACGTTCGTAAAGGGACTTAAATTATTCATGGACTTATTCTACTGTCCAATGATAAGGATGTACTGTTCTTGTCACCGCTTACATAATGCATTATGAGCATAACTGAGCATCAGAGACTTCATAAAATGTATGAATGTCGTTGTTAACCTTTGAATTTTCTATGTGGTCGCGTACGCAAGAGCTTTAAATAAGTTGTGCTCTATGCTAAAGAACGTCAAAAGCAGAAACCGTTACCTGTCGAAAAAAGTGCTTGTGAATCGTGACGAGTGATGGACAGAAAACGGGCATGATGTGCCAAATGGCCCGCAATTTCAACTTTCAGTGATTTATTTTTATTCTTTTTTATTCCTTTTTTTTTTTTTACTTACTTACACACGAAACTCAACTAAAATAAATCCACAGTCGAATTCAATTGACTCGTAGAAGTAAATCTTATATTAATTAATATTAAAAACCGCTATAAAGTATACAAGGAGAGGTAAAAAAAAAAAAACTAATAACTATTAAGTAATAATTCAAGTATAAATAAATAAGAAGGAGAAAAAAAAAGCAGGTACACAACTAGCACAGAGCACACCCACAACCAGTACAGAACCAAATTGCAAGTGAACTCCTAAGCCATGGCAAACATGCAAGATCTTGGCAACGGATACAGTAAACGACACCAATTAATTTTTTAATTTAATGATGTTATCTTAAGGTTAATAGTTAGTTTAAATACGACATAGACAAGTCGCGCGTATTAAGCAAAATTGTTTTGATGCACTTTATAGATTCCGATATTGAGATTAAGTGACAGACAGATTTAGGTTTCTGCAAACAACTCTAAACGGATTAAACAGCACATAATCATATTTACATTGACATGAAGTGCCTAGAGATGCGGTTAGGAACATTAAAGCTTATCTCACCAAGGTATGTGGACGAACAGATAGCACCGTTAATTACCTTAATTAAGAAGGAGACATCAAGAATAAATCTACGTTTCTCAAGTGATGGTAAGGATAACAGAAGCAACCTATTTTCATAAGGAGGCAAAGAGACAAGCGGGTCCCAACCCAAATTCCTAAGGGCAAACAGCAAGAATTGCTATTGTCTACGTAACACCTATAGGGGGCAGACCATACAACCGAGGCATACTCAAGTATTGGGCTAACTAAGCACATGTATAGCTTTTTTGTAATGCAAGGATCCTTCAGCTCTTTGAGCCACCTCTTAATGAAAGCAAGCGCGGACCTAGCTTTACTTAAAGAGATTTCAATGTGCAAATTAAAATGTAATCTTTAGTCGAATAAAACCTCTAAATCGATGAACGAATCTACGTTTTAAAACTCCTGTGAGTCAATGCAATACTCAGTACTGAACGAGTTTCTTCTTAAGAAAGAAAGCTTCTTGCATTTTGTTAGATTTAATTTCATAAAATTTAACGAGCACCGTGTAACCAAATTATTTAAGTCAATTTGAAGCTGATACGATTGTGATGCCAAGGAAAAGAAAGAAAACAGTTTAACATCGTCAGCGTACATTAAGATCTGGCTGGATTTAATCACCGAGGGGAGATAAGTAATGTATAAAGTAAACAAAAGAGGTCCTAAGTGGCTGGCTTGAGGGACGCCAGATGTCACGGGAAATTCATCCGAGACGATTAAGTTAAACAGAACAGATCTGTTATGCGGGTACGAGTTTATCCATTTCACTAAGCACACAGGGAAGCCGGAGGTGTAGAGTTTGAAGATGAATACATTATGATAAACTAAGTCAAACGCTTTGTTAAAATAAGTATATACGACATCCGCGCGAGAGGCACTAGAAAAAGCCTTGGAAGCATGGCAAGCAAAGTCTATGAGATTCGTGACAGTAGATCTCCCTTTCCGAAAGCCATGCTGGAACGGAGGAATATAAGATTTAATAGCAAAAACTAGATGCAAAGTAACAATTCGGTCAAACAATTTAGGTACGACACTCACCCAACTTGGCAATGCCGGGAAATGTGTTACTCTCGCCGCTGTATTGGGATGACATTACAGTTTCTAATTAATAATGGTTTCAATTGATGACTTATTGTTTGCCCGAACAATGCTTTCATTCTTATGACGATGTCCGAAAAATTGGTTTTTTCTTTATGGGTAATCCCAAAAGATCAAATGTGATTGGGAACTGATAAAATTTTGCATAGCTAGCAGTGGACTATATTTTCATTAAAAACACTCTTCTCTTCAAACAAATGCTTCTTATACCCTGTACCACTTATGGTACAAGGGTATCTTAAGTTTGTGCGGATGTGTGCCACGGCCAAAAGGATATGAGGTAGGTTTACTTGTTACTATACCGCTTTGTTCGTCTGTCCGCTTGTTCTTTTTGCTTTCTTACGTTCAATTTTTGCGATATTTTGATGAAATTTTGCACGTTGATGTGGTTTGGTCCAAGGACGAACTCTCTTGAAAATTGTTCGGATCGGACAACTACTTCGACTACTTCCTATGTGACCTAAAGGTCTAAGACCTCGAATTGCAAATCTTAATCAAGGAACTTTCGCCCAGGTTAGCAGTCAATAAATCAATACTTCATATATGTTTTCATGCCTTACGCAGGATCCAAAGGAAGAACAATGGGTACCATACGAATTGACCGAAAATGCCATTTCTATCCGTTTTAACATCCCGCCACGTAAAAAAAGATGCGTTTTTTGTGGCCTATTGTGAGCGATGATGGAATGTGAATCTACTACTAATCCCAGGCGCAAAAGTCTTGGGTTAATCTAGCAGATCCATTCACATCAACACCGAAGTGGCATGGTCATGGACAAAAAGTTTTTCTTTGTATATAGTGAGATCAGATCGAATGAAACTGCAATAGCGGCTATAAGACGCAAAGGCATCCTCTTGCATGACAGCGCGCGGCTACACGTTGCAAGAGTTGTCAAGGATACACTGTTGTAGCGCGAATAGAATGTTCTGCCGCACCCAGCCTACTCACCAGACATGGTGCCTTCTGATTACTGCTTGTTCAGTTCAATGCAGGCTGGCTTGGCTAACACGCGGTTCCACAAAGTTTAAGAAGTGCGAGAATGGGTCGATGCCACATCAATATCGTTCTTTCAACGCGGTATCACCATGTTGCCAGAAAGACGGGAACAACTTGTAGAAAATGGTGGAAAATATTTTGGTTAACGTATATTGCACCCATTATTCTCAACAAGTGCCTGCTTCAAATGAAAAAACTATCTAAAGTAAAGCAAACAACGGAAAATATATTATGTATAGCAATACGTACACTTGAAATCGATTTGTATTGAAATTAATGCTCATGTCCATGTTTGTCCATGGCATTGTAACATTCCTTTACAAACATGTTCAACAAATTGTGACCTTTTCACTTTCATTTGAGATTCTTAGCAATGGACAGAAGAAGAGTCGCATTGTGAAAAATGAGAAACATCTCACAAAAGAAACACCAAATCCAATATATACCATATACCTAAAGATAACGGATATATACATAGATAGAAGTGTGCATATAGTGTATTAACCATTTATCCCATGGTCGAAAGCTTTTGAAAATCACATTGTAGGGAAACAAGCGCCGCACGTTCTTCTTCTAATTTCAGTCGTATGTAGGGACTCAAAATAAAATGAAAAATTTATGTTATTTATTTCATATTATTTGTTGGCTTTGCCTGAATGTAACTTTTTAACTTTTCTCGAGATAAATCCATTGGGCCGCTCTCTTTGTTTTTGAAACTTTAAAACTTACAATCAAAACTATTAAGTCATCTATTAGAGAATAATTTAAAATAAACCAGAACATTGTCGTCACAAAAAGCCAACTGTAAGGAATGCTGAACCATTTCGTCTAATGTAGTTTGCCATGAAATATGAAAATTGCAGATTGTTGCCATTCAAAGGGTTGCTTTTCATGAGAATCTTCACATGGAATCCCGACTCCCCGCAATAAACAAAACATAGAGCAATACATTTCAAGTTTATCAAAATCCCTCTTCTATTCTTGATTGCTTTTCATCGTTATGCTGCAAAATTATGTTTTATTGTTATTTAAAGACTTCTTTTTTCTGGGAACGTTTATATGATAAGGGGCGGAAAGGGCAATTCCAACTTACTTACTTACAAACATTTCGCAAACATTAAATATAGCAAAATATTTCCTATTGTTCGTAGCGATTTTGAAAACGAGTCCAAGATATTGGATGTGAATCGAAAACTTATCGAAAATATTTAACTGCGAAATATCCATTTAAATAATAAGAACAAGAACGAAATGCCTCGAAAGTACTTGTATTTACCTTCGATACTCAAAATATTATTGAGCTTCATAGACGTGAAGGTCGTGAAGCTCGATGAACACTATCCTTTGACCGCGGCGATGACTTTCAATTTTCACTTAATGCATGTGCAACGTGCAATGTGTAAGGCAATGTGTACGTAACGTCCGTAATGTGGGAGACATATGCAATGCGTACAGTATCGGTACGCAATAGTTTACACGGATTCTTCGAAACTTCAACATTTAGCATTAAAACAGTTGTCTGCCCCGTATTAAAGCCAGCAATGGCTCGCTTATATATCTTTTCGTAAAATTCTGTACGTTTGAGCGATATTGTGATAAAAAATATTTCAACGAAATTGGTTTAGCCTTAGGATAATCATATAGCGTAGCATACGTGTACAATGTGCCCCATTCATTGTGTGTCATTGTGTGTCATTGTGTTAGTCGTACATATGAATGCTTGCATGTGTGTATATATGTGCGCATTGCTTGTAATCTGTATTAAATTACATCTGTTGTTTTTTCTTTGGAAAGATAAGAATTGAATTGTGTGTGTAAATGCGCCTAAAAACAATTGACACATTGAGGCGACGACACGTAAGGATTTTTATATGCACACACTTATATTGTTACATGCATAATACGAATACACATTTTCATAAATATATATAATAATGTCTTCATTGTTATTGTTAAGGCTGAGCGTGGATGCCGCCCGTATGAACTTAGCTAAGATTGTAATGCAATAATTAAATGTACACTATTTTTAAAGATCTTCTTAATCTTCGTACGTGCACGCGTACGTCCGTGCTAGTTAGTGCAAAAGGAAGGTTACAACACACCCCCGCTTAAAAAATTAACTGGAGCAGACAAATTCCTAAGCAATAAAATGTAAAAAAAACCAAAAAAGAGGAAAAAATGAAAATATAAATAAATAAACAATAATTTGTATTTTTTATAGTCTATTGGCATTGAAGACGCTGTGTGTCTGTACCCCGTTGTTCATCTGACTTAAGTCGTATTTAAACTGATGCGTATTTTATAACCACTTCATACCAGTTTGAAGTGCTAAAGCAGTTATCTCCTCAGTAGCAATTCTTAATGTATTTATTTATATTAAACGTAATATACAAAATTATATAACACATATACACACGCATACGTTGTGCGTATTGTATATAGTTACTTTCATAGTATATTGAACTTCCTCTTCAGACTAAGATGTATTTAAATTTACTCGTAAGCGACTTAAAATCGTTGATTGCTTTCCAGGACAACCTTTTCTGAATGCAATCTCTTTTCACAGTGGGAACATTACATATATTGGACCGCATAGAAATATACTTTTGATAACTCATTGACCCGAGTGAAGTGAACGGAGTCCATTTGACCATCACATGATATCTAGGCGTGTCTGTTCCCTGATAGCACGATTACGCAGACATTTCTCTTGGAAGAATAAATTGATTTTGAAAATGAGTGTTTTTACTAAGAATAATATTATAAATGAATTTGTGGACCACAATACATTGTCGGAAAATATAAGAAAGATATATACAAGTAAATAAATATATATGAATGAATGAATAGCACAATAGTAGGAGCCGTGTTCCTCCGTTTGCCAATCATTTAATCTGCTGAAGTTATGCTGACTAATAAATTTTTTGCATATGCTTACGACTTCAAAATATTGTTTCTTATTGTTCTAGCTAAACTGGTCTAAGTTCTTAGTTTGTACTGGAAGCACTGTAAGATGCTGTCATATACTTGTTAGAAATATTTATCTATGTATTGTATTGGGAGTACAAGTTGGTTCGGTCCGTTTTCTAAGAGGGAGTGCAAGCAGTTCTGTAGGGTGTAGAATAAAACTGCGGTTTGTTCATTTGAAAGTATTATCTATAAGCTATACCGCATTGAAGCGTATAAAGCATAGTTTCTTGGAAGTTTGAACGGGAAACTTCACTTTTCTTGCTTAGCACGAAGAAAGTGCTGCTAAACGCTCATCACCGGTGAGAGTTAAATAATGAATAGATTAGGATGTCGATAGACCAAGTAATCATGATGATCAGTAGGCGAATCATGAACACCGACGATAAAGGTGAATACGTAGAGTGATATGATTTTAGTGGAGGAGGTGGTGTGTTATGTGTATTATGAATTGTTTCGACCAAATGAAACTATCACTAAGCAGTGCTACCAACAATAATTGAAGCAATTGCGATAAAAAATGGGCGTGATATACCATAAGTAATGATATCGTAAGTTTTCAGTAACACGGAATTCCGCCCCATATAGCAAAACTCGTTCAGGAACTGTTTGCAGTTATAACCTGAAATGTCCTAACCTCTCCGACGTTACTAGCGGGCGTTATTCCTTTCGATTAACGCGACCTGTAATAGATGACTTATTATTTGCTCGCACAATGTTTTGATGCTTATGACTGTACCCAATGGATTATGGAATTTGCTGGGGTTGGCTTCAAAAGACGAAAAATTTTTCTGAAATTAAATTCGAAAATTGCCTGAGAGATAGCAAAGAATACTAAGTAAGGATGGATAATGCATTGATCAATCTGTTCATTCATTTCATTGTTAAATAAATGTGTCTTGAGCCAAAAAAAAAAAAAAAAAAGAAATGGACCGAACCATTATTTTAATAATATCACATCCTCACTGGATCGTATCCACATTTCAAAATTTCTTATAACCTAATATTTTTATAAATTACTATAACCCTTCGATTATAGCGCGAAAGTAATAATGAAAGTCGGTTTGCCGCTTAGGTTGATCAATTTATTCTGACTTTATGCATACTTCGAAGCTGCAGCTTAGATAGATATGAAGAAGAAATTTGAATTTATCATAGCACAGTCATAACAAAAAATGTTACAATTTAAAAACAGAATTAACAAATGTGTGATATGTTTATTTGCTTTAACAAAAAATATGAAATAATTAGTTGAAATTCGATTCTCTGAGAATTTTACAATAACAAAATGCAAAACAAAACTATTCAGCATTTTTTTACAATTTTTTAATTAGCCGTTTCAGGTGCATGTGTACACACACACACACTTGTAATCGAATATAAGTAATCTTGTTATTTGCAGTTTTATTTAAGCATTTAACCAAACCATGGTCTTGCACACTTCTTATTGGAAAGTTCTAACACGACGAAAACAAGTGAACAACGAAGGCACCGATGCCGATAGCAAATTAAGTCGAGTTTTGGGTCTTTACGATCTAACCGCCTTGGGAGTAGGGTCCACTCTAGGCGCCGGAGTCTATATATTAGCCGGTCAGATAGCTAAAGATCAGGCTGGCCCTTCAGTCATGATATCTTTTGCTATAGCTGCCATAGCTTCTCTATTAGCGGGTGAGTACGAATAAATGTGTTTTAAAAAATGAACTTTTTTTTATTTGTTATTGCTATTCTTTACATAATAAATACAGGGGGTGTATGTATGTTTTGCAGTGAAGAATACATTTTTTTATTTCTTTTTTTCTTTTTCACTTTTTATGTTATTGAAAGGTGCTTGCTATGCTGAGTTTGGTGCTCGCGTTCCCAAAGCGGGATCCGCCTATATATACAGTTACGTGTGCATAGGGGAATTTGCTGCTTTTGTTATCGGTTGGAATTTGATTCTGGAATACATCATTGGCACGGCGAGCGTGTGTCGTGGCATTAGTTTGTATTTAGATACTTTGATTAACGATACTTTAAAGATTACGTTCGCCGAAGTGGCGCCCATAAATGTTAGTTTTTTGGGCAGTTACTTTGATTTTTTTGCTTGCAGTTTGGTAATAGTGTTCGGAGGTAAATCCAATCAATAGATTCAAAAATAATAATTCATATATAAAAGATTGTCCTGTATGTTTCGAAATCTCTTTCTTCTCGATACAGTTGCTCTGGCGTTTGGCGTTGAAACTTCTACTATGGCTAATAACTTTTTCACATGTCTTAACTTATTCATACTACTTTTTGTCATAATAGCAGGTTCAGTGAAAGGTAAGCAGGAACCCTTTCTTTTCATTATTATTATTGTGTCGCGTAATTATTCCTCTTTTCAATCTTATTCTCGTAGCCGATTTTTCCAATTGGAATATTAGTGTGGATAATGTTAATAAGAGCGATCTTCCTCATGATATAAATTTAGGGAATGGTGGGTATTTTCCTTTTGGTTTTGAAGGTACTCTCAAGGGTGCCGCGACTTGCTTCTTTGGATTTGTTGGTTTTGATTGTATAGCCACGACGGGAGAGGAAGTGCGCAATCCCACCAAGAATATACCCAGATCATTTATATTTTCTTTGCTAATCATATTCTCGTGCTATTTTGGTGTTTCGACCGTATTAACATTAATGGTACCCTATTATCAACAAGATGCTAACGCTCCTTTGCCGAGTGCTTTTAAGGAAGTTGGCTGGGATTTCGCTATGTGGTTAGTTACTATTGGCGGTTTAATTGGTTTAGTCGCCAGTTTGTTGGGTGCCCTTTTCCCTTTACCCAGAATTATTTACTCGATGGCTCAGGATGGTCTATTATTTCGATCCTTGGGTAAAATACATCCTAAATATAAAGTACCGGTAATAGGGTCAATTATGGCGGCCTTCTTAACAGGTAACGTTTATGTAGATTTGTAAAAAGATAAAGCGAAATTTTAACTCATTTGAAATTTTAGCTCTAATTGCCGGCTTATTCGATTTGGCTCAACTGGTGAATTTACTTTCGATTGGTACTTTGCTTGCATACAGCATGGTGGCTATATCCATAACAATATTGCGATATATGGATAATTCCAATAGCACAGGCCATGTTCAAAATAATGGCTACCAACAAATACCAGAAGACAGACGGTGGCGAGATAACAGTAACGGGAGCATATCGCGCAACAATCTCAGCAATGGCTTCAATGGGCTAAACGGTTATAGCCATTCGGAAAGCTCCTTACTTACCAGCAAAGGCGAACGCATTACTTTTATTTGCATAGTGAAACAACTTTTTAATTGTCGCAGACTAGAAATACCAACTAAATTATCCACCCGTATAGTAGGCGTCTTAACGACATTATTTTGTATGTATAACATGAACAACAAGAAGTTACGTTACCACTTCGTTAGAAACGTTAATTATTTTTTTAGGTTTACTATCTATGGGTATTGGTTTAATATTCATGCAAGCGTATGACGCTCTGCTTAATCGGGAACTTTGGATTTTAATTTCACTTTCAATCTTACTGTCACTCATAATTCTGGTATTAGTTTTTATATGCCTGCAACCTTGCGAAATTCCAAACCGTGCCTTATTTAGAGTTCCTTTTGTGCCTATAGTACCAGCCATAAGTATATTTATTAATATCTATCTTATGCTACAACTGGACACAATGACTTGGATACGTTTTGGTATCTGGATGGGTATAGGTAAGAGAATGTTATGCATGATTTCAACTAAATACGTGCACTGACGTCTTCAAATATTTCTCACTAACTGCATGTATTGTTGGTATTCATATGTTGCGTGCATGCGTTAGGTTTACCTATGTTTGTAGCGTGCTGGTGCATGAATGATATTAAAAATCCAGCCAAGAGACATCCTGATAGAATGCAACTTGAAGAGTTAATAAAGAAATCCACACAAGTCCAAGCGAAGTATGTAGAAAAACCGATATCATCTGAAGATTGTAACATATATTGCAACAGTGGTTGGCAACAGGAAAACGAAAAAAGCATCAAAAATTTAGATGAAATCATAAATATAAGGGACGTAGCTGCCGAACTAAAGGAAATGAAGAACTCAAATGGCAAATTATTCTACGTTAGCGAGGAGCCCACAAACGATGAACCTACCAAATTTGTGTCCCTTCCTGCATATATCGATACCACAGCTGAAGAGAACTCAGTTATGGCATTTTTAGACGACGTTTTGCAATTAGAAGAGGAGGGCGGAGGAGAAACTGCCACCCATTTGAATAGGAAAGAAGCGTTCAGTCAACGCAATGAAAGTATTGACTCGTCAATGATACCCACTGTTACAAAGAGCACTACTGTAGCCACCGTACACAGCAGCAGCGATACCTCAGAACACGACTCAGGAGAAATCTACGAGCGACATAGCGAACGTTCATTTAGTTCACATGATACTTCAACGAACGAAGACAGCTTAAACGAAAGACGTTTACAAGCTGAACAATTAGTGGAAGATATCTTGAAAAGTTCAAGACTCAGTAAAATTTTGCAAAATCGAAAAATAGATGATAGGAAAAATGAAGAGCACATCAGAACATGTCCAAACTCTCGGGAATCTATAAAATCGGTGACCAGTCCTTTGCACTCAGCAGATTTCAAAAATAGACTTAGTCGACTTATTATAAAACCTCTAGAAACAAAATTTATTAAAGACACTAAGGAATATGATATAGAAAAACGAGATAAGGATTTATTACCCAAACTACATCACTCCAAAAGCGAAGCGGATGTCGGAAATTCTCCAATTAAAGCAATTGAAAATCGTGACGACGCTGTCAGGATTAATTCGCAGAATGACGTCCAAGTACCTAAAGCACCAAAATTTGATCCAGCTCTATACAATACTATGACTAGTTTAAGAAGTATTAAAGACAGAGCAGATTTAGCAGTCATCCTGAAAACTACTGAACTTGATGGACATAAAGACAAACAAAAAATAACAAAAGATTCTGGAGGTAATGCGGAAGTCCCTTTCAAGGTTAAACTAGAAGCTTTACTAAAACGAGGTCCTTCGCATCGTGCTCAACGCCTTTTACCGCCGGAACCTAAGAGACCAAATTCAATTTCTGCCATTAAAATCGGAGACTCTGATGACGAAACACTATTCGCGACAATAGCCTTCAAATCAGAAGACAATCTCAGTTATAATTCAAAATCGGTCGAGACCTTATTGGAAGCCCGTAAAGCCTTAAAGCCGATCAAAAACAAACCGTATCACTTATAGTATTCAAATAAACTTGCGCATTTAGTATTATAGGCATTAGTTCGTGAATTACATAGAGTATTAACAACATATTCGAGTGCATGCTCTTGTATTGTATTTTAATAAAATTTTTCCTAATTTTTGTTTATGTGCTTACTGCACATGTCTGGCAGTACATACTTACGCGTTTTAAATATTTTCATCTCATTCACCTGCAGGCTTGTTCACTTACTTTTCGTATGGTCTTCCGAATAGCTTTAAGGAGTTGAAGAGACAACGTCTCGGTTGGCAAAAATTAAAATATAGCGAATACTTTTAAATGTTTACACAAACACAATACAAATATTTATCTTTACAAGCCGTATGGATACATGCAGATGCTATTTGTGTGCACACACATATATACTACATTGTTATGTACAATATGTTAAGTTGTATAAGAAAATAAAACATAAAACCGATTTTAATATGCATATAGGGCTAATTGTTAAAATACGTTTAAATGTATATACAAACATATACATGTACACGTAAAAGTGTATAGATAGATAGATATTTTCAAACGACTAAACTCAAAGAAGAGAATAAATAAAAAATGCATAAGAAAGAAAAATCTAAAATGAATAAAAAGAAAACAAGTAAGAAAATTATATTCGGCAGGGGCCGAATCTCGTATACCCACCGCTATGCTTTTCGCATTCTACTCTCCAAGTGCGTTTATTTGACACCCATATCGTTAGTGTTATTAAGAAAAAATTAATCGAGGTCAAAGGTCGCGATGTCTACCGTATTCATCTTAGAGTTTATTCAGTTTCAGACGGATAATATATTTTCATTTGAACAACGTACAAAATAGTTTTAAACATTCTGCCGTGTTTGCTTTATGATAAATGACCATAAAATCCCAAAAAATAAAAATAAAATTTAATCACTTGTAATTTTGTGTGGGCATGGCCAAGGGTGGAGTGCTTCGTTAAGTAAATGTGGAAAATTTCAGCTTTCTAACTTTAATAATTTTCGAGAAATAAGCAAAAACCCACAAATTTTTGTTAAGAAAATTGGAGTTCTGTTCAGCTTATGCTCCTCTGCGGGCCAATTTGTACAATTTTCAACAACAACCTGGGTGCAAAAACGTCCAATGTTTGTACCAAATTTCAAGTCGATATCTTCATTTCGGCGACCGGGAGACTGCCAACAACAAACACCACGCAGACGCACAGACGGACAGACAAGGCTAAATCAACTCAGAAATTCACGCTGATCAAGAATGTGTATAGTTTGTAGAGTCAATGAAGCTTCCTTTTGGGTGCTACATACATTACGAAAAAAAACATCCTACAGTGGTGGATATAAAAAAAAAACAGGCCTAGATTAAATGTTATGTAAGCCGAAGCACAAGCATTCTCTCAATTCTCACAGTGAAAATCAATATCGCAAGACTATGTCAACGAGTTGGAATATCATTCCAAAATATACATAGAACTCAACTATATCATGCGTTATTATATTAAGTTCTTCATGTCATTTGTAACGTCACAATACATATGCAGATACGTATATATTCCCTTGGTCCCAGAATAATATTTTAAATAGATTTAGCCGCATATATCCGTCTTGACTGCTCGCATTCGACTCGCAAATATGTTGCACATTAATTTAAGAGAGAATATTGTCATAAGCTGCAAATCTATTTTGAAAATGGGCGTGATTTAAAAAAAGCACAACTCTTGACAAATATTGACTGAAATTTTGTATAAACATTTTCCAGGTTCATTCAATAATGATCTTTACTGAACAGTTGAGCCAGTCTCAGTAAGCAAAATACTTTGCATATTTGGTATCTTCATCTTCTTCAAGCGAATACAAAAATCGATCGACAAACTCAATTGACTCATAATGTTACATCCAATGCTGAAATGGAAATGCATGAAAATTTCGCTGTGGTTTGCTGGCGATGCGTCTATGTGATTTACGATTACTACGACTACTTGACGTGCATCATCCAACAAAGTTTATCCGTGCATGGACAACGTCCAACAAGGACAACGTAATCGTATGGGAGAAAAATCCATGTTAGGAACATGTCTCATAAAAAGCAATCGAAGTGCGCTGATAAGCGTGCGATTATACTGATGTCCCCAAATCAGTCACATGACAATTATAGCTAAAAATATCAGTTTATCTTATGTTAAGGATACGTAAATCTTACGGTAGTTATTATAAAAAGAAATTTCTTGAAAAATCACTAGATTTCTAAAACTACGTAAGCTTCTAAGCACGTCACCAGTTTGAAATTTATTCTATTATATCCACCGACTCAAGCTCTGATTGATTCGTAATCACGACTATTCGGATAAAGTAAATACGACCATAACCAATCCTGTTGTATTCTAGATAAGCAGACAAAGCATTTCTTTGTAAAGCACAACTTGTTTGAATTCATATCAACCGAAGCAAGCAGGCCTAAGCACCCCCTAATTTATAGCTTAAGCTTTGCAACCCATAATTTAGTAGACAAATTCTATTTACTTGATCGCGTAAAGTATTACTTGATCGCGTGCAATTGCACTTCAGACGATTGTCTGTCAGTCGTAAAAAATCGCCTACCAATCTCCTTAGCTATACTAGCATTTAAATCGTTTCAAGGCAATAAAAACAAAAAAAAAGTATCTCTAATTAATATTTGCTTACGGTCCCACCCAACCAGTCGTCAACGTTTCAGTAAGAATTACTTTTCTATATTGGAAAGTACTCAAACTAGCTTATGCTGATGGAGGAAATCTACCAGTCGTCTGGTCGAATGTTCTTTTGCAACTTACAGAGCAACTTCATAATACCGTCATTGAAAAGTTTCTATGTTTTGTAAAAATATTATTGCTTGTAATTTTCAGAGAGATAAGTATTTCGAAACTAAATTGAATAACCTGCGGGCAGCTGCGCCTAGATCGAAACATATGATCGTCTGACATTGCCAGATCCAAATTATATATTGTAGAAAAACATTCAATCTAAGATCTAATTTGAGATCTTCTAATTTGTGAGAATCCATAGTGTGTGACCGTATCTCTGGTCCCGGTTCCTTTTTTTATCCAAATATAATCAAATCGTGTAACCCACTATACCACTATAGCACTGTCTTGTAAGCAAAAGTACAATACAATATTTTAGAATATCTGATATACCAAGCAATTAAACTAAGCATTAAACTCATTGCTTTTGATATTCGCTATCAACTTCGTATTCCACTCATTTTTATACGACTAAACTAAACTAAACTCTAAAGTAAGAAAGGTGTACTTGAAGAGGACTATTTGTGTTTTAAATCTGAATGTCTTCCACTAACGTAACTGATTGCATAAATAAAATAATTACATCTTTTGACACACCCTGCGTTACGTAAGGGAGGACTTCGGTTTATGGGCTTCAAGAGTCTTCCCGTAAAAGGATATACGAACGTGAATTTCTTCCCATAGTTTGTACCGTGTATTTGCCAACTAGCGTGACTTTAAAATTTTTTCAGATGAAAAATTATTTTCAGTTTGCTCATAGATCTTTATTCGCTTACGTGCAGTCAACTACTAGTCAACTTAATGAGAAGTTAATCTTTAAATATTTTCTACATATGTATGTGTGTGTGTTCATTTCATTACATATTTAATATCTTTAACAACTTTAGCTTCTAAAAACTAAACAAAATGAACTCGCAACCGATTGTTTACCGTATACCTGCAACGAATGTAAATTTCAAGTGATTTTTTAAATCGTACGCAACATATCTGCGGCATCAGCGTTTGAAATTTTTAACGATTGACTTCAATACAAATATATATCGAAGTTGTTTTTCTCTTTTGCTTTCTGTTGTTAAGGACTGAGCGGCTTTAGTATGTTTATTGGTCTATTTATTTGAATTATTTCCGTTATCTGCTTTTAGTGCAGGGAATTTTGAGTCGGTGGTAACGAAGTCCAACTGCTAGTGCTTTCTAAGGGTGCAATGGCCGCACTACCAGAGGCCGGCATTACTGTCTCCGCAGCATGTGATGTATGCATTTGCGTCGGAGTAGTGTCATCCGTGACATTGATTGAAGTATCTGCCTTAAGGTGAGAACATTCCAATGTTAAAACGGTCGAGACTTCATCGGAATTTCTATATAAAACGCTATTGTTATTATCCAGTTCAGTTTTGGTAATCTCCACGGGTTCCAAAGGGTGAGGAGCGTAGGAACTGCACGGAGACGAGACGAAATCAAGTGGTCAAGGTGTTGTGTAGTTCGTTATAAGAGAAATTAAATAAAAAAATCATTGATAACTAAATCATCAATTAGTTGAAGACTTTTTTTTGTTTTAATTTTATGTTCTATGACTATCCTTGTTAAGGATGTCAAAAGCTTACCCGATTTCTGAGACTAAAGGTATATATTCCGGTTGATAGGCGTAAGCAGTAGCGGCGTTTTGATATAAACCGTATTCTGCGGCAGTGCCGTTGTGCCAGGAAGCGCTAGAATAGCCAAGGGCTGGACCGCTTAACACGTTAGTATAAAGTTGATGAGAATTAGGAGAAGTAGGTGTAGGATGATAGACTTGATGGTGGCTAGCAGGAGGGGTTGCATACGTTTGGGCAGATAAACTTGTAGCGGCGCTTTGATACATATCAGCTGCATGTGTACTCTGTATCGACTGTACCGATTCACTGTACTGATGGTTGTGGGGTGCGGTCAGATGGTGCAATGTGTAACCTGGTGAGGGTGTCGTATACGTGGGGGAACTATTGTTAATAGGCGAGGGAGAGTTATGGGAGGCTAAAAATTAACGATTTCAAATGATTATTTCACTCGTTTTACATTAGCAACTTAGCAATTACATATAACCCTGGCAGTGTTGGTTGGCATTGGTCCAGTTGATACCGTCGACGAACTCCAATAGTTGCCATTGCTTTGCCAGGATCCCGGATATGTGTATACGGTGGTAGAAGAAGAACTAGGCTCGACCGGTATAAAACTCGATTGACTATAGGAACTAGAGAAACCGTTTGGCGAAGAATTGTTTAAGGTTGTGCTCGATTGTTGTAGATTGTTGGGTGTTTGCGGTGCTGAAGGGGGCTGCGGTGGCGAAGCATTACCTGTACTGCCATTTGAACCTGCGCCGGAACCTGTTATTATACGCGGTCTAGTATATGGTGCAGTCCTAGTTGATAAACTTGATCTGCTAGGCAATGCTCTGCCGTAACGATCACAAGCACCCGGAGCAAGTGGGTTGTTACTCAATGATAAAGTTGCCGCGCTGGAAGAATTTACTGTTGCTGCGTTGTAATGAGTAGGTGGTGGTATTAGCCAACCATAATGAGCATCATGAGAGTATAAAGTGTCAGGACGTTCCTTGAAAAGGAATTTTTCCATTATTATTAATTATTGTCAGTCAGCGCCGATAGATAGATAGATAGCGCTTTACCTTAGCATCTAGAAAAGCTTTAGCGAAGGGATTATATTTGATTTTCAATGAGGTCACTTCCTCATTTTGATAAGCGGTTACAGCTATAAACTGTGTCTCCGGAAATGGATAGGTTACCACGTGTCGTTGCTCTGATCCCACTCTAACCAGATGCACGCGTGGTTCATATTTATGCAATGAATTTAACATAATCTACAAGATAATATTGAATCCTAAAATATTTGCGAGGGTATTGAAGTCACGCATACCACCATACCTGACCGTTACCGTTCGTTTTATTGGTTAATTTAACTTTGGCAAAGGATATGGGCTCCTTCATCCAATGTGCGCCGAAATTGGGAGACTCGGGATGCACGTAAATCGGATTTGATGGCGGCACTTCTGCCTTACCACCTGGCACCCATTCTCCATTCACATATTTCCAGCGATGAGTATCGACTTGCACGAATTCCAACAAGACGGTATACATGGCAGCCGGATCTAGCCCAGATGCGCTAATTTTCACTACTGGGAACATGCGACTTAAAAGAGAGCACCATCAGAAGAATTAGTTTAGTAAATTTTCTTCTTTAATTTTTTTTTGTTTTTTTCTATTTCATTTTTACAAATCTTGCTTGTTGCATGACTATATCAATTAACACTTTTATATTAAACACGGAATAAAAAACAAAATCATTTACAAAAGTTTTGTTGTTTTTGCTTTACTTTGGATGCATTTACAAAACGTTAGAATCTTATTAAGGCATGCAAAAGTTTTTCTTTTTCTTTTTCTTTAAAAATAAAAAAAGAAAGATAGAGAAAAAAAGAAAAGAAAACAAAAAGCAGCCTTCAAAAGTAATTTGCAAACAAAACGTTCTAAACTTTGTAAACATTTAACACCTTTGCAAGTGCACACATGAACACACACATACACATTCAAAGACATACTTACCGACCATTTTTAGTTACAATCATTTCATTGGTAAGATTTTGAAAGCGCAACCACAACTCACGCTCATCTAAAGTTACATGCAGATTACGTTCCATAACATTGGGACTGTTGCGGTTGGCTGTCAAGTTGGCCGAGCTATTTAAAATCTCGTCATGCAAGCGCTGTGGACTGCGATGGGCTTCATTGCTAGAGCCATTAGCTGCATGGGGATCTATAGCCGATAAAATATTAGAAGTGGAGATATCTTCTGCAATATAAAAAAAATATATAAATATATATATATATGTAATTACAACAAATACAACAAAATCATTTTTCAATTCCTGCGGTATTCTTTCTTTCTCAAGATATTTATTTTCCAATTGAAACTAAAAATGAAAATTTTAATGGAAAAAAAAATATAATTGAAAGCCTTATACTTTTTAAAACTCATAAATCTATAGCTAAATGTATAATAATAAGAAATAAAAAAATAATTTAAAATTTAAGAATAGTGTAGAATGTCAGTCCGAGGTGTATGGTGTATGGTGTGGGGTGTAGGGTACCACCACGCAAGATAAGCAGAATGAAAACAAAAATTTTATTTACAATGAATCAAAAGACGTAAGCAAAAAGCTTGTTCCCATATACCACGACAATTGAAAGCGTACCCAAAACGAAATGCGTGATTAAAACTTTTACTCACACACTCCATAACAATTCATTAAAGGTGATTGTTATTGTAAAAACGTTCATAATTTTATTAATTTACAAGGGACAATATACACATCCTGATATATGGCATTTTAAATGTTAGATACATATACACATACATGATACGACCCTCTGTCGTCCCTGCTTAGACCTGTTCGCGACGCACTATCTTAGGCAGATTCTGAGTGAATTTGAAGACTAAAAAAGAGACCGCTTTCTATATTAAGATGAATGATACTATAAATCGGCGGCAGTATTTCTTTTTTCTCTCTTTCTATTATGTTTTTTTTTCTTTCTTAATTTCACGTATTACTCATGTTGTGTGTCGGCTTTTTAACACTATATTGCACATTTTAAGTATGCTTATGCATGCGAGGACAGACAACGGTATGCATACAAACAACAAACAATAGCACTCTCAGAAAAATAATATCCGACATCATGTTGTTCCTATCGTCTGGCAAGTGAGTGAGCCAAATGTTCTCCGGCCGCGTCATAAATTTGAGGGAATCCTTTGGTGTTTTACAATCCGGACAAATATAAATATATTGTATGTACGGCAGGCAGCATCAAAATGTCTAAATAACTCTGATATATTCTGTTATATCAAAATAGTAGCTAAGTAAAATCTCTGAATTTTAGTTTTAAAAGGTCATAAACCAAAGTATGCACACATCCATGAAAAAATGTTTGTTATGCTGGATTCTACATTTATTGGTTTTCAATTTCTTGATTAAAATGTTATAGGTTCGTTGAAGAATGAGGAAAGAAGAAATTTGCTACAGGATTTCGAGAAGAAAACAAATATTAATTATTAAGTAACCATATGAAGAACATAAAATTTGATCTGTAATGGGGGAAAATTGCAAATATATTTTCATTTTAAAATGTTCGATGTGAACGTGGGAAGATACCTACCCTCAATGAAAACGACCAAACTATCTTTGTTCGTGTAAAAAACTTCTATCTATGTATCTAGTCGCAGTCGCGTTACGCAGGAAGAGAGATGACGAAGGCCCAAAAAGATACGGATATCTAATGCGAAAGATATGGATGCAAACATCGGGTTTATTAACAAGTTATACGTGAGCTTATCTTCATTGCATATTCATTTAGCCGTTTGCCTAATGCATTTATGCGGAGAACACATCAACTTACGATGGATGATATTAGCTCAGAACTTTCAAAGAAACATTTTATAAACATTTTATGTTAAAATATTGAATTCACGAAATTTTATTTATTGTTATTTTACTTTAGAGATTTACTATAAATAGAGTCTTTCGGGGGAATAATTATTGCGCTTTTCTTTCAAGTTTCTTGAATCTGTACATTTTCCGGTATTTTGTTCGCTAAAAAGAGAAAAATTTAGTTACAATGGGTTATGGCATCTAACTTAACTGCATAATATTTGAACATTGTTCGATTACACAATTGAGGGAAAGAACTTCGTTGGCCCGCAAATTTTTGAATATTCATCCTGCCTGGATGGATGACACAACAGCCTCGGCAGATTGAATGACAAGTGCATGGGCAAGAATTAAGCGACTTTACTTTCAAGAATTATTTTGATACAAAACTTAATTAGAAGAATTTCTTTGTCTAAGTTTATGTCGTATCTTTCACGCTCGACCCCATCTTTATCTCTATCTCAGAACACAACAACTGTACAGCTTTGTTTATCATTTTTGTATACTCGAGCTCCGGGTTCGACTAACCACGATCTGCGTTTCTTCGGATATATAGGTGATAATGAATCAATGTCTCATCACATTCGTCGCCACAGTCATCCGTAATCAAGTAAGCATCATGAACTTGCCTCACAGCAAGTTTGGCATCCATTTTTGCTTACTTTTCGTCTTAATGCAAGCAATCACTTGTAGACTACTGTACCAAAACTCAAATGGGGCAAGAATCAGCTTCTTGGAAGAACAGTTCAAATATAATTCAAAGATTTTCCACAAAGGAATTGCATCGTATGTCGTACATATATAATTCAAATCGAATGTTTATACAACACGGTAGCTTCCCAAGCTAAAAAACTGTAGTTATTCATTAGTGCATATTGCTAGTGATTAGTGATTTTGATCAAAAATCTCAAATCTACCCGATTTCCGAGGAATCAAAGTTCTTGGAATGGTAACACGGAAGTGCCCTCGTGCAGCTGGCAATTGGCGAACGGATTAACAACAATTCGCGGAAAAAGAGATTAACATGCAAATATCACAATGAAATTCGGAATGATATATAAGTAGAATATTTGCGAAAGACAAAGTCAAGCGAGTTGAATCGTAATATTTGAACGAACAAAACTAGGAAAGCGTATTGCAGAAAATGATAAAATAAGGCGAGGTGTCAATGTACACAACGGTTAAATTCGGTGATTTTAACATTCGCCTAGTACTCCATTTAGTGTTATTGAGTTACTCAGCGTATACAGACGCTAATCATGGAACGCTCAAAATTACATTTCCAACGTTTTTGTTGTCGAAGCTCATCAAACTCTCTTAGAAGTTTATGGTGATGCTGTTCCATCATACCGCACATATTGATTTTCATTGCAACGGTTTAGAAGTTTATTTTTCATGTCAATGACGAAGAATCAAAAAAAGTTCGCGGACAATGAATTGCAAGACTGGTTGGAAAACCCAGAAAAACCCAGCGTAAACTCTCAAAGTACTTCCGAACACCTTAGCGAATGATGAACCAACTGTTTCTAGACGTTCGCATGCGACGGGAAAGATCCAAAAGGAGGGAAAATACCTTCCGCAGTAATTGACTGAAAATGCCACCTCGGACTGTTTCAACATCGCGGTTTCATTGCTTGCCGGGCAAAAAAAAGGAATGTTTTCTTTGGCCCATTGTGACTGACGATGAAATGTGGATCTACTACGGCAATCCCAAACGCAAATATTCATGAGTTACTCTAGCAAAGCCATCCGCATCCACACCGAAGCGCAATATCACTGGAATTAGAAACGTGTAGTATATTACGAGCTGCTAAAAGGCAATGAAACTGTTATTGCAGATGTCTACCAGATCAGCAATGGCAGTTAACAGACGCAAAGTCATCCTATTGCATGACAACGCATTCGCCACACGCTGCAAGAGTTGTGAATGGGACGTGCGGCCGCACACAGCGTACGTACCAAACAAAGCACCTTCTCATTACCAGTTGTTCAGATCGATGCAGCGATGGCGTGGCTGGCATGTGGTTTCGAAATGATGAAGAAGTGCGAAAATGGGTCGATGAGTGGATCGCTGCCAAACCAATATCGTTCTTTTCCCACATGTATAAATATTTTGATTAATTCTATTGGGCCGATTTTTCGACAAATTTCGGTAAATTTTAAATAGGTATTGGATAGAAACACAAAGTTACAAATTTTCCCTTACAAAAAAAAAGAAAAAATGAAAAAACTGTCAATTTCTCAGTTATTGCGGACGGACGGATCTGCAAGAGAGTTATTTTATCTTTTAGTAAAATCATTAAGGTTCCTCCCTTCCTTTTTAGATGGAAACGGAAATGGCGTCTGTTCAATATGTCAGTCAAATTTTTGGTCACAATCTTGAACGCAAAGAGGCACTCGGGCCAGATGCAAATTTGCGGTGTGCGTTGAAAAATTAGAGTGTCACCTTTTTGATTTTGTCGACCGTTGAAGGTCGACAGAGCACGTTACGTAACAATTGTGGAAACCTTTTGAGTTTTTTACTTTATACCAGCGCCTTTCACGTACCCAGTTTCTGTTGCAGTCATTTCGTTAATGAAATTTTGCTTGAAAGACAAAAATCAATCCAAACTCTCAGAGCAAAGCAAAGTGTGATCAGAAATTACACTTTTATACACATTTTAAAGCCCTCTCGAAAGTTGTAGCTATAGATAGCAACTGCAACTACAAACTAATGCATATCAGAATCTAATAAAAAAACCTATAGGTAAAGTTTGCGTGGGTGTATGCAATACCCACAAAGATTTGAGATGGACTCAGCTTTTATTATAAGCCCTTTTATTTTCTGCCCGTTTGTCCGATGTGTGATGTTAGTTCATGTATTTGTATGCTCAAGCTACAGATCGCAATTTTCGAGATGTTTTGATGAAATGTGGTATACCGATTTTCCTTCGCTGTTGATAACGGTCCGGGTCTGACGACTTTAGCGATCATACCCCGTATAAGGTCTTATTTTGAAAATCATTATATGAAAAAGATTAGAAGCAGTTATGAATAACTGCATTGAGCCAAGTAGTGTCGAGTATTGAATGGTCGACCATTCGGCGACTCGGCGACTATAATGTTTTTAACTGCTTTTTTTTTTTTTAATTTTGAACTCTTCCTCGGAATCATTCCATTGAGACTTATAGTTGGTTCTTTATTATCGGGGAAACATAAAGCTCAGGCCTACTAAGCTAAATAAAATTTCAAAGTAATATTTTAATGAACAAAAAGAAAAGCTATTTGCTATTAGTGGCACGATTCAAGCACCAATTTCAGCTAATTTTCTTTTTAATTTAAATTAACGGAAGAAAAAACGTATTCTTTCCAAGCTCGCGTTCATAGCTTCAATGGGTGAGCAATCAGCAATAAAATCGCCAGACTCGATTACGTTGATTCCAATGTTTACGCTTAAAATTAAGAATGTACGCACTTGTCGTTCTTAGTCTCCACATTTGACAAATCTGACATACTCTCTCTCTGCATTGGATATAAAGCATTTTCATCCAAAGAGCGCGGAGTGTATCTCTTTTGCGACTATCTTTTGCATGAATTTCCAGATTTCTTGTTGTTTGTGGAATCGCGCAATACATTTGTTAATTTATTTAATTTTATTATTTAATTTAATTTCATGTCAATATATTTGTTATATTAACTAAGAAAAATTTTAGGTCAGTCAACTAAACAGATATGTGAAGGCGTGTGATCAGCAACGTACGGGGAGAAGGTGTTAGCTCTAACAATCTTTACCAACGTGAATACGGTCGATCAAGGTGGCTACAATTTTAGGTTTGTTTGCTAAAAGCCAGTTTTCCTCCAGATCGCATCTTTGCTAAGTGGTTCGTAGTGCGTAAGATATTAACAATACACACACAATAATTATAATAATAATAATAGCGTATGTGCGTTTGTATAATGTAGAAAGTACATTATGAGATATTAATACAGAGTAAACAAATCCGTTCCACAATTCAATTTCATTAGGATGCCAAGAATCTTTCTCACACATACAACCTCCCGTACAGTGTTTATCTGATATTTAGTTTTAAAATACCTTTTAAAATATATCAAGAAGCAGAGGTAAAAGGTGGACTTGAACAGTTTGTGTGCAATTTTTCGTCATTCATACTCACAAACACACATTGCATAGTAAATAGTGATAGTGATTTTATTTTGTGGGTTTGTAAACATAACATAGCGCGATGAAGTGTTTAACGTATATTCGCATTTTTCATTTTTATTCAGTTTTTCAATTTTTTTTTTATTTTTCGATAACCCGCTATGCTCGCATTATTATTATTATTATTATTATTATTATTATCATTATAGCAAATAAGCAAAATTTTTGACATGAATTTTATATTTTCATTGTGCTGTAATTTGATCTGTGCACTAAATTGTAAGGTCTCTGTGGTCTGCAATGCTTACTTTTACAAAGAGAGTGACAGGTGATTGCCAGACTCGTCGGTTTGAATTTTACCTGAACCTGAACTTATTTCCAAACTTTATTCGAGGCGATTAGACTCAACTCATTATATATTAGCATTTTCGATGTGTGCTTAGTGCATTATGTTAAAGTTAACCTTAAATGACTCAATTATGTCGTTAACGAAATGTGTATTGTCTCTCAGCCTTGTAAAATTCATTCACTCTTTGGCGAGAATGTAACAAACAAAAAAGCACTAAGCTATTCTCGCACAAAACTTTTCTGTTTCCTCAAACATAGTTTTAATTGAGTGCATATTAAATAAACAATAAATAAATTCTTTAAAAACAACCAAAAAAGTCTTCGATATTTTTCGTACGGTTTTTTTTCCCGGTTCCTAATGTACAATTATACAAGCATTTCCGTTTCTATTCCTCAAAACTGTAAGTAAGTATGAGCTAAGACTTCACAAAATAATAAGCGCGAAGCCCTAAGTGAAGTTGTCCACGCCAGTTTCTCTATACCGTTATTATTCAAATTCAAGAATTGGAGGAGAAAAGTGTTCTCAAAACAAAAAAAGAATGCAATTTTGTTACTCTAGACTATTGGATGGGCATCCCCAATTTTTCCACTTTCGTACAGACACTGCAGAGTCATCCATGCATATTTTACTATTGTAGTGTATGAGTTACGAACCAAAGCCCTTTAAATTTGCTTTTAAAAGCAAAGTTGTTCTCAGCTAAAGTTGTCTTGTGGATGTGTCCTCTGGCCGACTTGGTGCATTTTCTGTGGAAACGTGCGTGGAAAACCTTGCACCTTTCTCCCAAATACGAAATCAATTGCTTCATATTTGTGGGCACAAAATTTACACAGACGGGTAGATAGACAAACGAGCATTTCAGCAGTCGATTAAAAATGTTGCAAACACTTGAGATCCTCGACATATTTTCGCCGAAAGCAAAACTTTAACGCGCACTATTACAAAAATATGTAAAAACGATTTCGATCGGCAGAATTGCGCACAAAGGTCCTTAAAAAGTAGATATTCTTGATGCGGGTCAAATTGACCATAGTTTATTTCCTCGTTGCTCTAGCATTCATAGAGAACATTTTACGGATATTATCCCATCGTTGGAGACACGCAAAAGTACGTATCAACCAACAACTCTATAAAATTTATAGAGTCTAGAGAGTCCGTTAGATTCGAAATGAAATTAGCGCTATTGGAAAGCTCGAACTGATAGCAAGTCGAAACTTGACATGCGTACTTTTGTCTGGGTTTTACAGATCAAATCGAACAGGGCGTGTGCAAGATAAGTAAAATCCTAAACGAACCTCGAAAGAAAAGACGAAAATTGTAATGTATTTGGGTGAAGAAGTTACGATTTGCGTCAGATATCAATTTGAACTTTGATTTAAATCTTTCCAAGGGGAAAACACCTTTCGCGCGCCCAAAAAACACTTCTTGAAGTGATATGGCTGTATACGTGTCCTGTCGTATTCTATATAATATAACAGAGACATTACAAGTTCCAGGCATTTTTTTTTTGCTTTGCCGAACTTTAAATTTATATTCGAGAGCTTTGTGTTCGTTGTAGATTGTTTCGGAAAATCAAATTCGATGCAAAGTCACAAAAAGTGTGATAGGGAAACGTGTTGTTTTCTCTTATGACTAATGAGCGATCACAATGTGTGTTGCTACACACAATGGCTGTTCGGCCCTAACCGCATATGTGTATCATTTTTCAGGAGTAGTAATAACTTTTCGAAAAAAAAGCTTCTTCTATGATGCAAAGCATTTTTACAAAACATTTTTGCAAAGTTTTTGAATTTATGTAAAAAATGTTTTTGAAAATTGTTTTTATTTTTTTTTTTCCATTTATATATTATATTAAAAAATTCGTTCTGCAAATAATAATAATTATTATCATTACAATTAGTTTGACCAGAGAAACAAATTCTAAGACTAAAGTGCTAAAGCACTAGCACCATCTAAGGCCGTCGACTTTATTAAAAACACTATCATATTTGAGATTTGAACTCACGACCAGTTGTTCCAGCTGTTAATCGAGATTCTTTGCCACTTGGGCCGAGTTAAATTTATATGTGAAATTTCTTTTTATTTTTTTTCTAAGACTTTCAATATTAGCCTTATGCAAAAGACTTTCTTTCTGACCGTCACACCGTGTTACATATGTAGCGGACATCGTTTAAGTGATTGCAAAAAGTGATTTATGTACTGAATGATGTACAATTTTAGTATTGTAGTGCCGTACCGTTATAGTTTTCTGTTTATTACGGGCGTTTTTCTTAGCAGATCACTTGATTCGTGCCTGATAGTCAATAGGCAGATAAACCGACCGAATTAGAGATTGACTCTCCCGAAATCGCACAGTAATGAAGAATTTGTACATTATTAAGTCCTTGATCGTTGATCGATATTCAGCTATTACTTGCGATAGGGAAGATTAAACAAACAGTGATGGAATATAATAGTAATACAGCAGCCTATGTTGGCGTAGCGTGCACATAAGAGTCGTGTTTGAAAAAATTCTATATAAATTTGCTAGAGCAACGAAGAAGAACTTTATCAGTCGGGTATAAATATATACATATATATATATATCGTATATATAGATACATATATACACAAACTCAATGATTATGAGCATTTGGCCTAAATATTCACCTTTTTTCCAGTTTGTCGCTTAATTCTTTTTATTTTAATGTCACTAAATAATGAAGCATAAGCAGCATAAGCAACCAAAGTGAATGTAGATAAGTGAGGGTCAAAGGTAAGCAATACGATAGCGAATGATTCTAATTCGATTAGCAAATGCTTGAGAATATTTTCAAAATCATTTTTAATCATTACTTACGCATCTTTACGTCTGCTCAGCAATTTCGGATGCACGCAATGCCGCAACGAAATTGTATATGATTTCAGTTGATCAATCCTTGACTATATAGGTTTTAGGTTGAGATATGTGTTTAAAAAAGAAATTTGTTTCTTTTTTTTCTTACAAATATAAAATTAAAATTAAAACGATGTGATGATAAAACAAAAAAAAAAAAAAATAAATAAATAAATAAATAAAAAATAAAAATAAACTTTACACTTTAGAAATAAAAAAATTTTTATTCGCTACTGCAAGACAGCATGCCGAACTGTTTATTGTGTTGTTTAGTGTTGCCCTATAAACACTTTTAACACTTGCATGTCAAATGTGTCACGCGCCATACATATAATGTTTCAGTTCACAAAGAAGCAACGGCAACGGCAAACGGAAACGGAACTTGTTAATGTCATAAATGCCAAATATAACCGCAAATATGTACAACAGATATTTGCTGCTTAACGATAATTTGAGAATTTCACAGGCTACCCTCCGTTAAATCGTTAAATTACCGGTTATTAATATACGCCCGTTAATCAACAGTTTCGGTAACGCATTTTATGTCATTTTCTCACAGATTGTTATTATTATTATTATTATTATTATTATTATTATTGTGATTAATGTTGTGAGTAATGTTGCGGTTATACTAATGGTGATGTGTGCTGATGATACTGGTGGTGTCACTCAGTTTTTTGTACTAAAGTTTTGTACAAACTGTAATTAATTAGTATCCATTTGTCAAGCGTGTGTGTCCACGCACGTATGTGTGTTTATGTGCGTACGAACAGATGTGTGTTAACGATGATGGGAATATCAGTCAATGATAAGACAGCCACGGAATTTTTGTCATATTTTTTTCTCTTCTTATTTATAGAAAACGTTTGTAGTTTTTTTTTTTTTTTCAGAACAAATCGTTAACAGAAATTTATTGCCGTTTAAGAAAGAAAGGCGTTTTGTCTGATTTTCATTGTCTGTTTCTTTTTAATTATTTATTTATTTGCTGTAAGGTATCACCAATTTTTATATAAAATCACTTCTTTTTTGTTTTTTTTTCTCTCGTTCTCTTGCTTACTAATAACATGAAAATTTTTCAGAACATTTTTGTTTTTTTTCTTACACGAAAAACAATATTTTCCTAATTCAAATGAATGCGTTATCAAAACCGTTTGCATACCGCGTAACTAATGAGTGATGATAATTTGCTTAGCCATCAGCGAAGCTGTCTTTTCTTTATTTTCGTTTGCTTTTTTTATCCTCCTTTTTGCTTTTCTTTTTCTTTTTTCTTATGTTTCGTCTTTCTCAACCGTTTATACGTTATTAACGTAGGTTGCAAACTGCACATTAAAAACTGCCCTCATGCTTGCAACGCTTGCTTAACTCTTTTGATTTTTCCGATCACTTATGGAATGTCTAAGCTTCATATTCGTATATATATAGTTGCTATCTCTTTCGCTCAACGCTTTGCAAGACCACGCCTTCGAGTTGTTTCTTTAGCAAACAAACACGTAACGATCATGTTTACGTCCATTTTAATTGTTTTACTCTCACAAAACATAAAAGTGTTTGTAAATGAAATCAATAACACACACCTTAGCAACAGGCAGGTAATTTTGATTTCTCAATCATCATGGCTGGAGAACTGACTGGTTAGCGGAGAAGTACCTCTTTCTTACACAGCAAAAAAAAGAAAAAATAAATAAGTAAATGAACGACTTTTCAATTTTTTCATGAAAATGTTTTTCAATAATATTTTTATCTAGCAGTGAATTCGGATTTTTGAAAAGCATCGAGTGAAAGAAATGTTTAAAAATTCAAATTTCAGATGCTTTACAATCTGCTAATACAATCTGCAAACAAAGAGACTAACAAAGGAATACAAATCTAATCCCGATTAGTTGATGCAAAGAAACATCTCTCTCCCTCTCTCTCTACGGACAAACATGTAAATTTATTCCAATTTAGTAGATAAATCTGGTCGATAATGTGTTTTTATCAGCACCTAAGCTATGCTAAGAATTAAACTTGAGTTGAGAAAGCTGAAGCCGAAGTCCAACTCCTAGAATTTTTTGCATGACTAGCCTTTTTTAATGGCCAACTAAGGTAGAGATGCTTTACTAAATTCATCAATCTATGGATGATTTTTAATCCTACTGGAAATTATGCATTCTCGATTAGTCTGAGACTCTATCCGTCCGTCCGTCCATTTGCCTGTTTCTCATGTTTGCAAAGTTATAAAGATTAGAATAAAAAAGTCAAACTTTTAAATGTTAAAAGTCAAGTTACGAAATGAGTAACTGATGTGATTTCGAGAAAAATCAAAAGTTTGCAATCATATTTTCATCAATAACTGCTTGACTTATGTACACACAGAAAATATCAATCTAGAGCTTTATAGAAAAAATATTAGCCCATGTAACGCATAATGCAATTACAGCATTAGATAGTCCGACAAACATTGGGACTTTACGTTCCCCGTATTAGTACAGTCTGATGTTTGGAACTTCGAAGAGCTAACATAGTTCATAAATAAAAAATCGAAAATATTAAGAAGAAAAATGTAAGTATATTTTTTCTGGATTTTGCGAAAAAAATAGCGATACACTTCGTTTATCATAGCTCTTGGCTTAAGTAAAATCGTGGTTATCTGCGTTTTAATTGCGTCACGATTAACTCACAGGAAATAAATCTCGATTTTCATAACCGTTACCTGAGTGCTCTTGTCAGTGAAATGAATTTAGCTAAATTGTATTGCCGGCGATAAGCAAAGAACTCATTCCTACGGTATATTTTCTCGCAGTGTTTGTTGATATACCATTTGCTGGAATATATTACTTTTTCCATAATATACAGGTTTATAATAACGTATGTGTTGTATTCATTTTTGTAATTGTATTGATTTTTTATAAAATCTCAACCTTATCTTATAGTTTCGCTTTTATAGATGGTGGACGAAAAGCGATCAAGATGATTTCGTCGGAAGAACACTTGGCCATGTTTGTCAACGTATGAATTTCAATGCTCGTCGTCCACTTATTCATTATGGAAACAAATGTTTATTCAATTCATTACTTAAGAGAAAAAGGCAGAAAAAAAGCATAAACGAATAGTGTTTGTTTGTTATTGACTTTTGTTGCTTTTACTGCTTTATAAGCAAAAAAAAAAAAACAAAGCAAAAATACTTGGAAAAATTTCTAATTTAAATAACCATGCGTACCGAACCTATGGTCTAAAGATAGCAGAGTAATATAGAAAAAAGTTATAAATATTAAGATTTATTAAATAATTTGAAGACTTTTAATCTTAACGAAACACGCTTCCAATTCATATTTCGTATATTCAGTAGCTTTTCAAGCATTTGCTCGTTCACTTTGTATTCCATCACAACTAATCCACAAATCAACTGACATGCAAATGAGAAAAATCAATAATCAACATAAACTTGAACCAAAGACAGCAAAATCCTCTCATACACGCTTATAAGGTAGACTCCATAAACATGGCATCTACGAATAAATGACTAAAAATATATGAAAAATAAGAAAAAAAGAAGCGAGATCGCGGTTGGGACCGAATCCATTAATACTCGCACGTGGTGCATGTATAGATAGATAGATAGTTGCACAGACGTACATTGCAAAATAGAGCCAAAGGCCATTCATTCGATAATTTAATCGAAAAATTTGGATAAGTACTCGGATAAATTATGTGCAAACTGACTATGAGACCATACTTCCATATTCCAACCGAATCGCAAATGTACCTAATTGTTTCGTTAACTACAGATGAGTATATTTTTGAATTTGACTCGGCAAAATGGATACATCATCAATGATGATGGGCCCACCATCGGTCGATATTCGAAATCATAAGCGTAATAAAAAAACTGCCCAGAATAATAACGAAAATTTAAGAGCAAATTTGTTGTTTTAGACAAAGTGTTCTTGTCATAAGCCATATATGACATTTCAGTATACGCCGACATTTCAGTATATACCGACAGACGTCTATCGGTCTGACTATGTGAGACTGCGACTAAAGCCTATAAGTAAACAATCCACGCCAGCCAAAAATATTTGTGCTTTGCGCAGTTTCCAAGTCACACTTCAATGGGTTACAACCATTTAACGAATTTAACATAACTCGTACGATGTGTATAAAAATAAAGATCAAACACAATTCATAACTTAGGCATTAACCCAACAGAACCAACACTTGAGTAAATAACATCAGACTGGAACATATTAAAGGAAAACAACTAAAATAATAAATAAAACACCTAAGGGCGATCTTGGGTCCCCCCTACCTTAAGCCAATGTATGAAAGTCTGAAAACTTTTCATCAACACTAACTTTATCAGCAAGGTTTGCCCGATCATTTTCGGAAAGATCTGTTAAGGATTTGCTTTAATTTTCAAATCAAATTTTGTCGCATAGGCTAACGGATCAATAACAATATTTTTCCAATTAAAGACATCCTTAAGTTTTCAGTTTTTTATCATAACTTTAAACTTAAGCGATTTAAGCCTATTTTTGAGTTTGATCTGTACGCCTAAACGGACCATGTGTGTCATGTGCTACATTTTAGGTTTTCATAGCATCTTTTGGAATATTAGAGATGTACAGCAATAACCAGCGATACCGACAGACAGAGCTGCAGAACGTTACCGCAAACAGAATGACACAGACAGCATACTCTAGTCCTTTGTTGATGAGTGTAATGAAATGAAAGCATTAACTGACTGTACCATACATTGCAGTACATAGAAAATATATAAATATTGTTGAAAATATTTTTAAACGACGAAAAATTCATCGACAGTGGAAATTGTGAAAAGCAATACTTAAAGCGTTCCATTTACTTAAAATAATTCCATTGAATTAAACGCAATGCAATTCAATGCAATTCAATCATTTAATGAATTAATCACAAGGTCTTTTGTTATTCTAGTAGTTGCATGGTTTAACCTCTTAAATTGATCAGTCCTTGAAATTTTACATAAACAAGCGCTATTTGCTTTAATTTAGGATTTTTCCCTTTCGTCTATTTCGTATAAAGTCTGAGCTCATTTAACGCATTCGCAGTTCTATTATTCATGTACGTATATAGTAGCGAATATTTATTACCACGTTTTCAATTTTACATGGTAAACATGTGTAATAGTTTCCTTTTGTTATGTTTTTCGTCTTATTCTTCTTCATCTTCTTCTTCTCATAACCCTTTTAGTATATATTTTTAAATATTACAAAAACAATTGCACATTTTTTATGATCGTTTTTCATTAAATCGCTTGCCCTCAGTCAGTCCACGATTGTAAACTCATAAATAAACGCGAACAGATAAAAGAAATTGTTTTCCATATGCATTAAACCTTAAACTCGACCAATTGCCTAAATAAACATAATTAGATCAAAGGTTATTTAAAGCAGTATTTCCCTCTGGTAAAATATTAACAAAAAAGAAGAAAAACATACCAACGGTCGAAAGGAGCAAACGTTCATCCATAAATAAGATAAAAATCAAATTATATTTCCTCTTAAGATCCTTGGAAAACGTAAGACTTAAGTAAAGAACTTGCATAATAATATAAAATGCATTTATACCTCCCATTAGTAGTATACTAACCGTAGCAATTAGTTAAACATAATTTCAAAACCACTGATAATGAATGTTTGTACCCACATGCACCAGCTCGAAATTTTGAGCCAACTTAGTTGCGTTCATTCGTCAACCATACGGCCAGCAAACCAACATGAAACGAAGTTAGACGGTAGAAATCTGTCATCAGCAGTCTTCATTTGTAGATCCTATAAATTAAGTTTGCAGCTAACGCGAGCCGGCCGCGGCGGGTTGACATCATTAACTTTTTCATCAAAACACAACAATTTTCGTCGAAATATTTCGAAACATTTTCCGACTAAAACCGTTTATTGCCAAACAGCGATGATAAGCGTATGGTTTACGGTCACCTGCGTCCTTAGCTTTAAAAGCATTCGTACGCAAGTATTATTTTATATAAAAAAAGGTTCAAAATAAAATTATACAAAGAGAGCATTTTCAAGCTTGAAATCTAAAAGTTGCTATGTTAAAAAACAAGCTTCAGAGCACGTTAATACAATATGTGAATGGCTTCCACAAGTCCACGATAACGTTACAAGGCTTACATGACGAATTCTTAGCAGCAGACTAACGAGAGCATATGCATTCACCTCATCATTTCATAGTACTTTCCCTTGACACTACTTGGCTCAATGCAGTTATTCATAACTGCTTCTAATCTTTTTCATATAATGATTTTCAAAATAAAACCTTATACGGGGTATGATCGCTAAAGTCGTCAGAACCGGACCATTATCAACAGCGAAGGAAAATCGGTATACCACATTTCATCAAAATATCTCGAAAATTGCGATCTGTAGCTTGAGCATACAAATACATGAACTAACATCACACATCGGACAAACGGGCAGAAAATAAAAGGGCTTATAATAAAAGCTGAGTCCATCTCAAATCTTTGTGGGTATTGCATACACCCACGCAAACTTTACCTATAGGTTTTTTTATTAGATTCTGATATGCATTAGTTTGTAGTTGCAGTTGCTATCTATAGCTACAACTTTCGAGAGGGCTTTAAAATGTGTATAAAAGTGTAATTTCTGATCACACTTTGCTTTGCTCTGAGAGTTTGGATTGATTTTTGTCTTTCAAGCAAAATTTCATTAACGAAATGACTGCAACAGAAACTGGGTACGTGAAAGGCGCTGGTATAAAGTAAAAAACTCAAAAGGTTTCCACAATTGTTACGTAACGTGCTCTGTCGACCTTCAACGGTCGACAAAATCAAAAAGGTGACATTCTAATTTTTCAACGCACACCGCAAATTTGCATCTGGCCCGAGTGCCTCTTTGCGTTCAAGATTGTGACCAAAAATTTGACTGACATATTGAACAGACGCCATTTCCGTTTCCATCTAAAAAGGAAGGGAGGAACCTTAATGATTTTACTAAAAGATAAAATAACTCTCTTGCAGATCCGTCCGTCCGCAATAACTGAGAAATTGACAGTTTTTTCATTTTTTCTTTTTTTTTGTAAGGGAAAATTTGTAACTTTGTGTTTCTATCCAATACCTATTTAAAATTTACCGAAATTTGTCGAAAAATCGGCCCAATAGAATTAATCAAAATATTTATACATGTGGGAAAAGAACGATATTGGTTTGGCAGCGATCCACTCATCGACCCATTTTCGCACTTCTTCATCATTTCGAAACCACATGCCAGCCACGCCATCGCTGCATCGATCTGAACAACTGGTAATGAGAAGGTGCTTTGTTTGGTACGTACGCTGTGTGCGGCCGCACGTCCCATTCACAACTCTTGCAGCGTGTGGCGACGCGTTGTCATGCAATAGGATGACTTTGCGTCTGTTAACTGCCATTGCTGATCTGGTAGACATCTGCAATAACAGTTTCGTTGCCTTTTAGCAGCTCGTAATATACTACACGTTTCTAATTCCAGTGATATTGCGCTTCGGTGCGGACGTGGATGGCTCTGCTAGAGTAACTCATGAATATTTGCGTTTGGGATTGCCGTAGTAGATCCACATTTCATCGTCAGTCACAATGGGCCAAAGAAAACATTCCTTTTTTTTGCCCGGCAAGCAATGAAACCGCGATGTTGAAACAGTCCGAGGTGGCATTTTCAGTCAATTACTGCGGAAGGTATTTTCCCTCCTTTTGGATCTTTCCCGTCGCATGCGAACGTCTAGAAACAGTTGATTCATCATTCGCTAAGCTGTTCGGAAGTACTTTGAGAGTTTGCGCTGGGCTTTTCTGGGTTTTCCAACCAGTCTTGCAATTCATTGTCTGCGAACTTTTTTTGATTCTTCGTCATTGACATGAAAAATAAACCTCTAAACCGTTGCAATGAAAATGAATAATTGGGATATGATGGAGCAGCGTCACCATAAATTCTTAAACGTATTTAATGTGCTTCGGCAGCGGATTTCTCCTAATCAAACTATAAAAGTAATGAACGCTGAAAGCACAGTTTTGAGCGCTCCTTAATTAACGTTTGTATCCACTAAATAACTCAATGATACCAAGTGGAAAACTGTCATTTTATGTAGAGAAATATCAAAATCATCGAATTTAGTCGCTGTATGCGTTGATACTTCGCATCATTTTATCATTTTCACCAATAGATGTCACTTATTTAAATATATGCAAGCAACTAATACATTTGTACCGATGCAAAAACTAGCGCTATACTAAACAACAAAGATTTAGAAATTTTTTTCAAGCTTTTTTTATTTTTTGTCTTAGATGGTCTCTTATATATTCAGAGATAGTATGAAAATGTTCTTATGGAGTTCGATTCTCCTTATGTGACCCAAAAGACAGCACTTTTCGTTGTTTTTTTTTTTTTGAAAGGAAAGGAGAAGGAAGGTTGAAGAAAATCTCAACAATAGTCCTGTAAAGAAAAACGCGATTTTTAACTTTAATTAAAAAGAAATAAAACACTTTTTAAGTCTTGAGGAAAGTAAAACGTTCAACAGAAATATCAATTCCAACATCGGTTTAAAATATGGCAAAAATTTGGAATTTACTTTTTGTGCTGTCTGTTTTTTTATCTTTAACAAATTCGGCTTTACATTTTTTGATGCCGGCAAGGCAGCTTCGCGACTAATTCTCTCAAAATGTCGTCACCCAAAATGCCTAGCGGCGTTAGTTTGCGCTGGCGATGCCTCTCGACTGTCCTCACAGATAAGCGAATTAAAGAAATGTCTTCGTACTTTTGCTTCTCCTTTTGCATCTTCGATTGTATTTGCTGGGTTCTACACCTGGAGCAGACCTCTGCGCAAATATGTAAATGTTCCTTTCTAAAAACTTACCGCATAACAGATGTTATACTTGCAACTGTATTAGGTGTCTTTGCATTTGTCTTTTGATTCGTTATTAGTATCACCTTTCTTGTCTTCTAGAGCCTTCTCATCATCGTCCTTGTCTTCAGAGTCAATATTTTGATGTAATATGTCGTCGGCATTGGGCTTATATAAAACTGTATCAGTGGCATTTAATGATTACAATAATTATTTGCATAATTACCCGAGTAGGTAAGAATCTCTGCTGCGAAGTCAATATTCAAGGGTTGAAATTTCAAGTGCGGTAGACACTTTACTTTGGTCGTAGCTATAGAGAGCGCTCAGCCCGTAAAGGAATAACACTTACCGATTGGACGTACATGCAGTAGGCCATCTTCCTACCTCTTTCTCTTTCGTCACTTCTCTCTGACCCTCACCATGTTGCAGGAAACGGTTGGCGATTCTCCTGAGTGATTCAATTTCTTTAAAAAAAAAAAAAAACTTGACCCCGCGTTAGCTGTCTTTAATAGTATATTAATTTGATAGCGTAATTTGTGGTCAATTGATCAAATTTGCGAACAGTAGGTATTTCAATTAAACGCAAGGATCACCATCTATAGTTTCTCCCGAACACTTTCTTAATGCCACATACATAAGATTGATTAGATAATTGTGTAATGAATGCGATATTTAAGTTCGAGGAAACTTAAGCGATGTTGTGTAAATAGTTCACCGCGTTTAACACGCTCCAGCTTTCGATCGATTATATCTGTAACCTATTTGACGTTACCATTCATTTCGCCAAGCAACTGTATGGCTTGCGGCATGTCTTCCTGTTCTTTCGCTTGACAATCATAATCGAGAGCCTGCACCGTGATCCTAAATTTTGTTTTATTTTTAACTATAGTAAGTATAACTATAGTATAATGTTTTCAATTCCTACAGCGACCATAAAATTTCGTAGTAGTATTCTCTTGTGACACACTTGGGAATTCTTTGATTTTCTGTGTTCAAGAGGATAATTTTTTTTTTTCAGAAAATAATCTCGTTTTTTTGAATACTTATTGTGTGAATATTTATTAACTATCTTGAATATTAATTGATTCGATTCGATTACCTCTGCTTCTATCCTAGAAATTATTGTTAAAAGAAAAGAGTAAATATTGGTGAATACCATGACATGGATACGTGCTTGAGCATGAATATCTTTGTAAATGAATAATATTTTCTCCATTTATCTTTGGAACAGATCATAGTCTTGCTTTAAACTGGACGCATTTACTCGGCTAGTTCATGTATCCGTTAATGAAAATGCTCCCAAACAAAAATTAAACCTATTTCGTTATGCTTTAGCATTCGCAGCAATTCTAAAATTTCTTTTCTTCTTTTCTTCTATCAATTTTTCCTTTCCACATTGACTTTCTGTTAAAATCTGTTTATACTTACTTATGTTAAATAAAATTACACCTTACCGCACTATGATTGCGCAGTGCAATAATTTCATACATTTTTTAAGGGGTACATCACTTTTTTCGTATCAATTGATTTAACCGAAACGTTTCTAAAACCATTTTTGCCTTTGTTTTGCACTAATTGAATATTTGCATAGGTCGCTATGTCCGTCTGTCTTATTTAATATTTTTCGCTATTTATCTTATGATTTCATTTGTAGTTGCTTTTTTTTTCTCTACATATGTATCCATTAGAGATTGGCAGACTAATTTCAGTAAATCGGTTGTAAGAAGAAAAAATTCAAAAGCTATAAATGATTTTTGATGAAAGTGAAAATGTAAGCTAGTAAGTCCCGGTTGCCTTTTATAAGTCTTGACAATAATAACACGTAAGAAAGTTAAATTCGGTCGGGACCGAATCATTTATACCTATCGCCATTATCCTAAAAAGACAAAAGAAGTAAAAGCACACAATTCTTATGCTCTATAATATGGAGTGGGCGCAGTCTATTTCTTCATTTTCAAAATAAATGTTTTTGTCGTAGAGGCATGTGGGTGCTGTAGGCGTTTCCTTTGAAAAGTTTAGGTCAATTCCAAGATCTCTTGCAAATTTTTACGCGATATCTTTATTTTCACTAACGGGGGAATGTTTACCACGAATACTACAAAGTTGCGCAAACAGACAGATGTCCACACAAACAGACAAACATGTATAGGTGCATTCAAGATTTAAAACTGGATAAGAGTTTGTGTACTTTATGGGGTTTTTAAAGCTTGTTTCTGCGTGTTATAAAGATATTAAAAAAATAATTAAATTTTGATACACTATAATATCAGTAAGGCGTGGTCAATTTTTTCCATTTTTATGCACAAATGCTCCTGCGTCGGCCATAGAATAAGCGTTCAAAATTTTGTACATTTATTTGCTATAGTTAATGAGTAATGAGCAAAAAACCATTTTTCCTTCCCTTTGAAAAACAGAGGTGTTCCCAGTTTACGTGGTGCTGTGGACGTATGCTTGGACCGACTTGACCCATTTTCAATACCAACCTGCGTGCAAGAACTTTCTTGGCAAATTTGAGGTCGATAGCTTCATTTTTGCGGCCAGGAGAATGTTTACAACAGACATTACACAGACGGTCAGACAGACAGATGGACAGACGGACATATTTAAATTGATTTAGAATTTGATGCTGATTAAGAATATATACACTTTGGGGGCCCTTGATGCTTCCTTCTGGGCGTTGCAAACGTTTTGACAAAATGAATACACCCCTCATCCTTCGGTAATGGATATAAAAAGGGGAAGAAGAGAGCCTTGCCTATGTAATCAAGTGCTGTATGTGGATAATTATTTAACAATTTGAATTCAAATTGAGTTAACATAAGCTATATAATTATTATAGACATTAAATCGATTCTTAAAGCCAGGATTACTCGAAGCAATTGGTTAGTTAATTCCACCGATGATAATCACTCATATTAATGGTGACTGCCGTTTTACATCTACGTAAGGCATTTGTCTCGACATATAGCGCGAGATTATCAAGTATTTTCAATTCGTCAAAAGTTGAAAAAGCGAACTTAATCGAAGGCTTGCATTTGTTGCTTTCATTCATATTATAAATATACTGAATACCCATTCACGTTATCGATCTCGATTTCCCCTTCAAATTTTGCTTTTATTAATTGCACCACGTTTCGCGTTTGAAAACGGAAAAGTAATTATGGAGGAAAGCTGGCAGCATATCGGTAAGAAACTAAGCGTAGACATCATATTTATCAAGGGAGGTATGTATCGTAGATTCCACTTAAAGCGAGCTCCTTACCTGCTCACAACCAACCAGTCAAGCAACATATTGATCTTAAAGTATAGTAGTTTGTAACATTGATCTCTACACTAGTAAAAGTTGAAAGCGGCCCGTTTTCCTTATACGTTATTTGACGTGAATTTTTAATAAATAAGAAATATAATGTTTACGATATGATATCCCAGTAAAGAGATTTTTTTACTATTGTGCTATTAAACAGAATACAAGCTTGTGATAAGCATAAACACGATTCGGTCATAACCGAGTGTTATGTTTCCGTTGAATTCGTTTTCTTTCAATTTGCCCTAAATAAATTGAAGGTATTTTGCCAGGAATATTTTGCCACTTAAAACAAAAGAAACAAGAGTGACGCTTAGAAATGGTGAGGGCTATGACAACAAATCCATATCTCGTAGTATAAATGCATTTTATGTAAACGTATATACGTATGTGTGTATGGAATTGTGTTATATATATATATATACATGTGTGTGTGTGTTTTTTTTTGTGCTGCGGGCTGTGCTGCGGGAGGTAGAAAATCTTCAAGAGATACTGCTGGTTCTTACTAGCAGCATGCACGATTCTCCATCCATGGCGCCTACGTACTAAAAACTATCCCCCACACATGCTTCGTCCACCACTCTCCCCCGCGAGACCACCGTTAGGTATTACTTCGTGGAGGCTGGTTGTCGTTAGTACGCTTCTTATAGTGAGAGCTCAGTAGAATGCGCTATTGGCTTCGACTCCCTCTGTTCTTCGCCCGTTGTCTTTCAAGCCGCCGTAGTTCTTTGAGCACCCAGCTTACAAAGTCTCCTTTGGTGCTCCAGGCCTCTTTGTTGGCAGTTAACCCCTCCAATATTTCACTCGGTTCTATTTGGGGTCTGCCATTCTCGAACCTTTTGCAGCGAAAGGATGATGTTTTCTGCATCTTCGTCTGTTTCCGAGCATGCCGGGCAATTTGGCGAGTTGTCCCCAATACCCTGAATAGCTACTTTCGGAAACAGCAATGTCCAGTCAGGAACTGGGTGAGGTAGTAATTTAACTCACCGTGTGGCCTTTCGACCCATTGCATTGTTTGGGATAAGAACGAACATTCATCTTCCTTTCGTTTTTCTTTCCCATCATGATTGCCAAATCCTTATCGACGCTAGCCGCTCTTCTTTTTTCATAGCCTCTTAGGAGGGGGCGCTGATGCGGCGCCTTTCATGGATGCCTCACTGCCTTCAATGTGAGTGCGCCGGTCCAAACTGGGCTTCCAAACATTAAGACCGACGTTACCACCGTAGTTTTTACTTTCCGATTGGTGAATTTCGGGCCTCAAATATTTGCCTTAATCCTCGATAACAACGCCTGAAGGCCGACAGGTTTCTCAGCCGGCGTACCGTCAGCCCTCTCGTAGGAGTCCATAATGTTAAAGACGTCCTCGTCGAAGGGTGAATCTCTCCACTTCGTCCCGGTAGTTTTCGGCCACCTATTTCCTCCGTTCTCTTCGCCTTTTATATCGAGGAAGATAGCCTGGTGATCGCTGTTTGTATACTCTTCGCTCAATGACCACTTGCATCTCCCCATTAGACCCTCGCTAACAAAAGTGGGGTCAACTTTCGACCCTCTTCCGACCTTTCGAAATGTATCCCTACGCCCATCATTCAGAAGAGATACTTTCAGCGCGGCAAAAGCCTCCAACAAGGTGCGTGCTCTCACATTGCAGGCCCTAATGCCCCACTCGAAGGCTCACACATTGAAATCACCTGCAATTATTACTGACAGTTTTTCTCGGGCGTTTTTCACGAGTTCGTCTAGCATGGGCTGAAAGTCGCTTTGTGTCCAGCTTGAGGGAGTGTAGCAACTGTAGCAACATAAATATTTAGCTATCGCCCTTACGCATCCCCTGTGCTGGTAGTCCACATCTAAAAGTGCTATAAGTACGGGCGCCCAAATTGCTGATTGCTTGAACACATCGGTTACCCATGCCTGCAGTTTAATATGGTTCCCTCAATAGTACCAGCTCCTCCTCCTTCTCGATGACCGTTTACCGAAGTATCATGAGCTGCTTCCCCATGGTTAAGATTAATCTGCATTATTCTCATTTTCGCACTCTAGTGGCCAGTGGCCGCTTGAACAGCTTACATTTGCCGCTTCCTGCCAGGTGCTTTGCGCCCACATACGCTCCCCTTTCTGCGTTCTTCTTATTTTTTGCACCGCCTCACCGAGCTGGCTTAATTGCGGTTCGTCTTTAACATTACGGAGCATATCCGCGTAGGAGAGCTCGCCTTTAGCTGCTATGATAATGGCATCGGATCTGACCTTCTCTGCTTTTTCATTTTGGCTCCGACTTTCACCCACTTCCCATTCTTCGGTCGGTGATGGTCGTCAGGTACGTCTGCCGCGTACTGTGCGGCAACCCCGGGTTTCGTGGCTATGTTACGGCGTTTGGCGGTCGCGGTGTCGACGTCCTCGGACTGATTACGTTTGCGTGCACCAAGCTTAGCTACGATCCTGGTCAGCGGCTGCTTTCGCTTCGCCCCGCTTGCATTCTGTAGCGGCGAGGTTTGCGGGCCACCGTCACGCATTTGGTGGTTTATGTGCCGTCTTTTTCCATCATTCTCCTGCAGCATCACCACCAAATGTTCTATATAGCCGCCTAACTTTACGAGGGCTGCCTCGTTCTCCACATCTACGGATCTGTAGCTGGGCTTCTCGGGGAGCGTTTGTCCGAGATGAGGCTGCGCTTGCACGCCTACTGGCGGCCTCATTATTTTCCCGCTCACTTTGAAACGGTTCTCTTCGCTCAAAGCGCCGGCATGACCCCTAGTGCCTGTTGGTGTATTGGTTTTTTTATTTGAAGAAATCATTTTTAATGGGCCCCAACTGAGAAGTCGTTATTTGGTTTCGTAGGCGTATTGGCCTTAACGGACCTCATGGTTATCTACGCAAGCAGGGTGGCCATGTGAGGATTGACGCTAGCCCTTATGAGAGTAGCGCTCAGTACTGTATCTACCTTCCTACACCGTGTAAACACCTAGAGCGTTCTTCTCAGACTTGCCATATTTTAACGGGCCGGAGGCAGTGAGCAGCATTAGCCTAAAAGCCATTTCGACAGTGTGTCACCGCTTCTACACAGGTAAGGGAATACTGACACCATCAGCCCAAAGCGTCAATTTACATACGTTGCCCCGTACACCATAATCAAGACTTTACCGGTCTCAAGCCTACCCATAGGCTTATACCACTGGTGTTTCTCCCTCGCTGCCGCTTCCTTATTGGGGTTGGGCAGCATCTACTCGAAGGACGATGCCTACTGGTCCTGTCGCCGAAAATCAGCAGAGTTGGGCGGCCTTTCCAGCCCCCCCCCCCCCCCCCCCCCCCCCCCCCCCCCCCCCCTCCTCCTCTGCCGCTCTTGGTCGAGGACTGCTTATTGGTTATTCGCAGCTATCCGCCACCCGTGACCCCCACAATAGCCTGAGCTTAGCCCTGTGTATGTGTGTTTTGTATTGCAGGCGCTCGTGTGTGAATATGTTTACGTAAATAAGCAAAATAAATGAACACAGCAAAAATCTTAAATTATTTTACCTCTCTAGCCAAGAAAAGTGAATAAGTGAATAAGCGAATGAATATGTGGCTGTTCGTGACTGCTCGTTATTTGTTGTTTTTTTTTTTATAAGTATAGACAAAAATGCTTATTTGCAGTTTTTATTGATGTGATCGATTGCAACTTTTATTTAAATAATTTTTAGATAGTTTTTAAAGAATTAATATTTTCATATAATAATAATAAGTTAATTTTTAATAATTTATTAAAGCAATTGAAAAATAAAGCTATATAAAAATTTAAAAGAAATAATCAACTAGGATTTAAATACGTATTACTGTAAGCATTTGATTACATTTTAGTAGGAAGTATTTACGCAGGTAAACATTATTGTTATTGTTATTATTATGTTATTTTTGATTTAAAATAATTTTTTTTTTAACTTTTTGGTGTAAATATACGAAAAAAAGTGAACTTGATGTGGATTTTGCTTAGAGATCTGTTTAGTTATCAACCCCACTTTGTGAAAACGAAACGAAATTAAACGTGCGAGATTTTCTTATTTATATGTGTGATATATGTCTACATCATGCACATATTTTTCATGTAAGAGTACATTTTTGCACTTTTTATATGATTTCCATTATTTCTCATTTGTTTTGTTTTTTTTTTCTTTCTAACTTTTAGTAAGCAAAATAAGCACCGCTATGGTACCCTATGCTATGGTATGGTATATGGTAGAGAAGATGTAATTCGCATATACTTGAAAAAGAAAAATATAGTTCTCTAATGCAGCGGATCAGTTCTACATTTGGCAGCATATATGATTTCATGGCATTTCTATTTGAAAAGCGTCGATGATTTCATCCATTTTACCGGAATAATAAATGTGAAAACTCCGTTCGCCAGAATAAGAAATTTCGAAATCCATTACTTTGATACAAAATATTTGCTAATTAACGTCTATTTTCGCAGAAACTCATCTAGTATCTTATTTTAAATACAGAAAATGAGTAAATATTGAAAAAAATTGACTTCAAAACGAATATTGAATATGAACTGCATATGCATAAATATTTTGAAGTTTCTTAGGTATCTGCGGCTCGTCAGATTTTTCTCTCTCTCTCCCTCTCTCTCTCTCTCTCTCTCTCTCTCTCTCTCTCTCTCTCTCTCTCTCTCTCTCTCTCTCTCTCTGTCTTTCTTTCACGCTCTTTATCTTAGTTTCTTCAAATTTTTAGCATTTCAAGGACTTCCCAAACCTAATATGCGGAGTTAAATAAACGAACTATATGTCAAGTTTGGAACGAACACATTGACAGACGAAATTCATTAGGGTGACTTGGATTCCTACAGTCGCCACACATTTTGGAGTATATCTAATATATGCTTTCAAGGATCTGTTCAGCTTTCCGTGATGGATGAGTACGTCAAGTAAAAAAGATTCTCATTTTGTGCCGCAAAATCACCCCGGAATCATTAATATCTTGAATTTTTAAATAATTCTTATATAAATTCTTTGTAGGGTAAGGATATTAAAGAAAATATTTTTAAAAAAACTCTCATTTTTTTGACAGGATTAGAATCATTCCCGAATTATTGATAGCATTTGTACATAAAAGTTTCATGAAAGGGCATCTTTTTTTTTTCGTTCGGTGTAATTGTGACACATTCCGTAGTTTCAATAACGGAACTTTCCCAGGCTTTGCGTCTAACTATGTAACAATATTATCTTTTAAAATGCTGGTAAATTCAAAAATTTTTCCTTAAAGGCGGCGTTAGAACGAAAGCCTTTTTTCTGGGTGTTAACGGTCGTCGTAATCATTTCGACAAGAAAAAAAATTATAGTTGTTGCGAAATTTACAGAAAGTAAATATTTCGAAAGCTTTGACGATCACTATTCGAGTGTAAAGTCGAATTTGTTTAAAAGATGAATTTGAAATTCTTTCGAGAATTTAGCGAAACAATATTCTCGAAATGCATGAAAATTACCTGTTAGACGCGAAGTTCAGCCTGCATGGAGTGTAATTATATCGACTAAAATTGGCTGCTCATCCCGTTTTTCACACCGGGCACTTTGTTGGGCTATATTTTGTTTTTTACTCAAACGAATCCAGCCCAGAATAGATAGAAGAATTTCGAAAAAATAAAAATCTCCAACGTGTACTGTCAACAAAACAATTTACTATTAACTAAAAGTAATGTAGGGCAAAAAGAGGCCCTGTTCTCTGTAATAGAAGGCTTTTTTTTCAAAACTCATTACGCTGCCCTGGACGGGCATTCTGAAAACGGTGCTATACTAATTAAGAATATGTTTAGTTCGTATGATTTTTGTTAAATATTTCTTAATTCTGGCCTGCTACAGCTGAGCCTAATTTACTTAAACACACTATAGTGGAACACAGCCCAACATTAAATACCCGACAGCAATTCGCTTAATACATTTATTGATTTAACGACTTTTTAAAATAAGGCTTTATGTGGGTAGTGGCCGCAAAGCTGGTGCGATCCGAACCACTTTTAAGAGCGTTCATTCCTGAGCTAAAATATGTCAATGTATCAAATTTTATCAAAATATCTCAAAAGTTACGAGCGCTAGGTTGCGCACAAGAAAACAAGAAAGGCAGATGGACAGACGCCCTACAAGTTCTGATATATTCATAAAGTTATTCTGAATCAGTCGTTATAACAAAAGATGGATCTGTCTCAAATTCATTTGATACCTGCACACATCCGCACCAACCTAATGTGTATTACCTTGCACCAAAAGATGCGTAGGGTATAAACGCGAACTTTAGAATCAGACATATAATAATAATATTGCGTTATTTTAGTTGTTTCGTAAAATCTTGACGAAAAGTATTTATTAAGTCCCTTTCCCGTCCGCCCGTTACCGTTGCCCATTGTCCATTGCACCTTCAGGTAGTGATAGCTTAATAACTGTTTTATTACTGATTGCTATATTTATTGAATAAAATTTCAATTTGTTTTTTGTATTATGAATAATTAAATTTTTTTACAATTTTAAAGATACGAACCCTCAACAGCTTAACACTTAAAATTAAATTAATATACATAACTGTTTTTTTTTTTGCTTTTCCTCATATTTGTGTTATTTTAAGAACTTCTTAAGTCAAAAGTTTGTAGTTTACAATTCTAGGCATTTTTATATTTTTATATTGTTATTATTATTATTATTAACTTTTCGTTATTTAATTATTTTTTGTTTTCTTTAGGTTTTTTGCATGACAAACAACATCAAGAGTTAAAATCAAAGTGCTTTAATGAAACATTTAACAAACGAAGACTAAACTTATATTCGACTGTGGGCAAATTATTGACACCCATTGCCAAGATCCAAACTCACTCTTAACACTTACTGATATTTGTCGCCTTTCTGGTTTATTTTCAAAAAACTCACGAAAAGTGAAAGATTGATGAAAACAACCTGAGCTTATATTGTTATGCTCTTAAAGAACAGGAAAATTTTCTTTTCATAATAAATATAAATTTATAAAGAAAGCGAAAGAAACAGCTCGTCGTTGATGTCGTTATCCTTATCTATCGCACTTTAGAAAATATTAAAAGATCGAAGTATTTAGTCTTAATCGCTTGATTCAAACGAGTCAAGCGGAGCGTGAAGTCTCCAAAATTTTCAATAAGAAACTATCTAAGATTTTTTAATATTGTGTCGCCTTAAGCGATGAAACGTTGTAATTACGAACAGTTTGGTATTAATTTTTTCTCTTCATGCAACTTTCTTCTTTTGCTTTTTTATTCCAACGAGCTGGCGACAAAATTTTTGAACTTTATTTATTCTAGTGACTCGATTAATAAATCTTCCGATGAGGAGTATGAAAATTGAGCAACTCATTAACTGATTGATTACATTTTTCATTTACTTAGTAGAAATTGTTATTATTACTCACTTGTTTTTTTTTATTTATTTTTTCATTTTAATATTAATAATCTTTTAATAATATGGAAGACATCTGCAATTCTCTTTTAATATATCATTTTATCTTTATCATATATATGATAAACACATATATATGTGATATACATGTTACTATATTATTATTATTATTAATATGTGATAGGTGTTTTTTTCATTAGTTTCATTATTCAATAGAAGGGAGAAAAACAAATTAAAAAAATATTTTCACGAATAAATTAAATGAAAATCTTTACACACATTTTCCGCCGCTTGAAATGAAAACGATTTCTTTTATTTATTTTAAACATTGCTTTTAGGCTTGTTTTCCTAAAATTTACTATAACAGAAACAAAAACGATACATACACTTTTGTAGAGATTAATTTGTTCACTTCATCGAACCGTATTGGACTTTTTTGATTTTAAAATACCTATAAGTATAAAAAAAATGTAAAATTAAAGAAATTAAAATGAAGGAGTATATGGAAGGGAGAGTATATCGAAAGTTATTTATCAATTATTTGATATATACCTCCAACCGCTATAACCGGAAATAATTAATAGAACAGCTACCGCTAAGGCGGTACCTACAGCCAATGGAGCGGTTTCATCTCTATACGAACCGGTGGCACTGCAATGAAACGATGGTCCCCATTTACCGCTTTCTTTAAACATGAAACTCTGCATATGTAAATCACGCAGATACAAGTGAGCAATATGACCTGATTGATCGCCTGAATCATCCGGAGCATACATAACAACCTTTTGCTCTTTATCGCAGACATACGATTTACCCACCGGTGTGGGAAAGTACATGGGCGTACGCGAGGGTGAGGTCAGTTTTACATCTATGTCCGGACGATCGATATGCTCGAAGATAGAATTCGAAGATGAATAGTCCAACTTGAATTGATTAATATACCAGCCTTCGCCTCCAGAGGACTAAAAAACCGAATAGTGTATGAAATCATATAATAAAAAAATTTAAGAAAAAATTCATCTTTTCGTTTATCCATAGTTTTGTTTTGATATGGAATCTCAATTTCGCTCTCTTTTTTTTCTAACATTCTATTGCATTCTATCTCTAACCCTATAGCGAAATATATATATATATATATATACTTTAATAAGCGTCGGCAAAACAATCCATGGATCAATGTCGTGCTCTTATGCGGTCTCTGTAGTTATCAGAGACTATCACTACTTTGATTTGAAAATCTCTAGACCGAAATGGGCCCAGAAATCGAGCTGGAAGAAATCACTTTTAAGCCAGATGTCTGCTTACACGCACACGGCATATCTCTTAGTGGAAGTCAACTAAACATCGTATAGATACAGATTTATATTTTCTTAAAGTTTGACATATTTGGCGAGTGGAAAAGAAAAGTGAAGGCGAAGGACCTCTGCCGCAGCTTTTACTTCGGAATTACGCAAAGATGCAATATTTCTTCGAAGAAGGCATTTCGCATAATAATTTCTTCGTCTATATTTGTCATAAAATATTTAAATATTTTAATTTGTTGATTGCTTGCAATAACGTTTATATGGGTGAAGGTGTCTTATGCACACCTAAATAATCGACATTTACTACAATAAATTTATATTTTCATTCGTCACATCTTAATGGATACAAAGGATTTTTTTTTTTAAACGCCTTTATAGAAGAACTTTCCGAAGCATATATTCGTGACCTAGTGTATTATAATATAATAGCTTTTCCTTCCTCCCCACACCCCGCCCCACCTCCTCACCACTGTTCATAAAAAAACCAAATAAACTACTTTTCAATATAATTGCGTGTGAATGCGATATCTGCCTATCTGCACTACCTGTCTGACAGACATGGTAAAGTGACACGACACCACTAAACGCATCCAGGCTTTTCACGTTAGTGAAAAATAGATTGCAACTGTGATTGTTACCTTTCGAAATATCATGGTTAGCTTGAATCCTTTAAATTCCAATGTTAAAATTTCCATATTGGATTCTTCACATTCGCCACTTAATATAGGGTTGTCGGGTAAATAAAGATCGGCTTCAACATCTTCATTTAACTTATTACGATATTTAATGCTAATCAAACCATCAACACTGATCAGAATGCATGTTATACCGTTCGTAGCATTGAAACGATAAATAGAAGTGGTAGCGTCATGATTTATGGATGACGACTGCAATTATAAATAAAAAACTCTATTATATAAAATCTGTTTAGGGATCAAAAATGGAAAAGGCGAGATTTTCTTACCGCTGGCGATTTAGTGGTGTATTTAGTAATTCTAGGTGTTTTGGTGGTGAAGGCGCTTAATTGTATACCTTGACCGAATTGCACTAAAAATAGAAATAATTTCAATTTATTTTAAAAGTAAAACGCGTTAGCACGTTACTACATGTGTAACATGAAATAACTGAGGAAGAAAACAAATATCGATTTTGTCCACTTGAACTTCCTTAAGCCTCACATACTAATGCAAGCAATTCAAACGATTATTAACATTATATTACGTGAATTAATATCTTTTTTCTTACTTTTCTTCAGATTAAGACAAAAAAAACAATCTTTTATTTTTTTGATCAAATCATAATAATACTATCGATAATATTCTTTTCTTACCTACTAACGAAATAATTATACAAATTGATAACATGAACTTGTAGACGAGAGAAAACCAAATTTGGCTGTTGGTTTTTTTCGGTTGTAAAGATTTCATTATTATTAAAGAACGATTTTGTGTATTTGGTCTGAAGTTAAATTTCAGAAATTCTTTATTATTAATAATTTCCTTCTTTCTTTTTTTTCTCTTTCTTTCTCTCTTATAAAAAGCACTGCTATACACAATCCTGCCTTTAAAAGGTCTCCAAGCAACGATCCTTGCAATAGTCCTTCGTGCTAATGAATGAATGAAAGTGAAAAATCCTTTCAAATATTCAACAATTTGCAGCATTCAAGTCTTATGGCGCAAACTCAGACTGACTTCTCTGCCTGTTTCGATTAATGAACAACGAAATGTCAATTTGTAAACCAAATTGTTGCAGTAGTTTGCTGTATTTTACTTGTATTAGTAGGATACATTACAACTGCATAAGCGGACGGACATATAATGCCAACTTATCAACGCCATCTATCATAATCTAATCTATCTAATCTGTTCAATAAATTGTTACTCATAAGCAAATATGACACCGCATATAAGCTATTAATAATAACACGGCATCCAATACGAACGAACATGTAATCAAGCTTGAAAGGTTCCATACGTAAAGAAATAATTAATTTACGCAAGCGACGCAAACATTTTGATATCTAAAACTATCTATATTCCGAAAAAAAAAATTATATTTTAAGGTCAATTTCGTTAGTTTAAGAGACGGAGAGACGAGCAAAAGATAGCAAAGGAGAAGTTAAAAGTTAGAGCCTTTTAACAAAGGATACCGTTTCAAATTTCGCGACATTTGCGAACTGCGATGTCAGTGCATTGGCAGTTCATCAGAAAAAAAGAAAGTAAGAACATTAAGGTCGGGCAGAGCCCATCTTTATATACCCTAGAGCACCGCACCCAGTTATACAGTTCATTCAGTATACAGATTCATTCGTTTTCGTACCAAAAGTCGCACATTCCTTCCCTGCAAAGACATACTTTTCATGAATGTCCGCAGATTGCATGCTGCCCGAAAAATCATGTGACGCGATCCAAATTTTACAAGTTGTACAAACTTAGTTTACTTCCTACAAACTTTTTTATTATTTTTCATTTTCCGTCATAACAAAACTTGAGCTTAGACTTTCTCGCCGTATAAGGTCTTGCCTTTCGTGAGAAATCTTTTACGGGATGGGGTCCAAGCAATAGATCCACGTGATGCACGCAATTCTTGTATCAAATTACTAACACAAACAAATTTTCATCGTAAAACATTAGAGATTAGGCCGCTTTTGGCTTATAAAGTGCTTTCCGGGATGCAATCGGCAATTGCACAGCGCATGTACCCAAAAATCTTGGGTTACAGTGTATATTAAGTTTGTGCCTATGTACGTAACACCCAGAAGGGCTTAAGATAGGCTCATCTTTTATTATACCCTTCGGTTCCCGGCGTGTCCTATATCTGTCCACATACCTTTGTGTTCAACCTACACGTCGCAATTTTGAGATATTGTCATGAAATTTGGTATACTGACGTGCTTTGCCCCAAGGGCGCATGCTCTTCGAAATGGTTTAGGTCTGTAGACTTTTTCGGCCACTACCCATATAACGTCCTATTTTGAAAAATCATTATAAGGGAAAAAATTGCAATTTTCAAAATTTCTCGCAAAAAAGTCGCTCTGTAATAATACCGGACATCCTAAACTGGTATGAAAAATTGTGATTCGGCTCGACAATTTCTTAAACCGTCTCTCCTATAACCATTTCCACGAAAATTAAATCTATATATAGTAAGAAGGTATAATTTTCGATATTTCATGGCGAACATTAGTTCATAACAGTAAAATGACATAGAAATCAATCTTAGCATATTTGGACTACGTTCACCTATTTTTTGGATACCGCTGCATATAAGCATTACCGAAACGAGTGAATAACTTTATTACCTGAATTGGTGTAGAGTATCTAATAGTTGGCCTTGCCCCACTATAATGTTTTAAGCTTTTTACTACGTCTTTTTTTATGGGGTAAATAACACATGAATAATGTTTTTAAGAAACTCTTACTTACGATGCACGTAAATATATACCTAAGTTTAGTATGTTTCTTGGTTCATTAACCTTAAACTTATATATAATTCTACTTAGTCGTAGATTTCAATTCCAGAGCTTTTGTTTAATATGTAAGCTTCTACGTAAGTATGTAAGCTTCTAAATTTTTCAACAAAAAAACGTTGTTTTTTGCTTAACACATGGTTTGCATTTTCTAAAATATGAGAAAAAAACTCGTACCTCGAAAAAAACTGTTTTCTCCAAATTTCGCAGTTGTTTCGAAAGAGACCACCTGTGCACTATAAGCACCTGCTGGAAAGTTACAGCCTAATGTTATGCCTGATAATTTCTAAGGTGTTTCACATACTAAGAGATGTGTTTCGATTTATGTTCATTTGAAAGCAATTCCAAGCAAAAATATGTTCGTGTAGATTCATTAAGGCAGCCTTTGAGGAAGAATGAGGCCGAGAGCGATACAAAAGCGACCAGCATTTCTGGCACAAAATTAAAAGTTTAACAGATGACATTTATGGGATCGATTATGAAGTACAGATGTCGCTGCTTTTCTCTTCGTCACCTCGGAACAGATTAAGTGTAAAAATTACAATTTTTTTTTTGGAAAACCGGCTCTTCCGAATATACAATCGGAAATGGTCGGGGAAAGAGAATAACAAGGAATATTTGACCACGGAAGGGTATTTGCATAGTCCTGGGGTTGCAGACTAATGCAATGTAAACTAAAAAAATAATAGAAAAAATTTGTTATAATAAGAGAACATGTGAACGATAGAGTGCAACGACAGAAAAGCGTTTTTCTCGGAACACGACTTTTGAAAACGAATATTGACCAGAGGAGAATAGGTCCGGTATTACCTTTCGTTAATTTATTCCACAATAATTTTTTTTTTCGTGTTTAAAGACACGCTTAATATTATTCTATCACTTTTCTTCCTTAAGAGAATCATAAAACCTTTTTTTTTTTGCTTTTTGTTTCTAAATCACTTACCAAAGTCGAAATGCTCAATATGGATAATTTGAAAGCTTAGAGAAGCATACTTATTAACTGAACCAACAATAGCGAACTCGCAGTACAAATGCAATTCTGTTTAGAGTTGAATTCATTCTAAACCCACATAATTGCAATTCGGTGTAGTTGCGTAAATGATGTCAGATTTTTGCTTTACGTATGAAAGCAAGGAACACATGTTTGTGCGTATGTTACACCAAAGTGAAGCCAATTCTGCATGAAATCTATATCGTTTTTGTCGAATTCTTTATCCGATTTCTGTATAGAGCGTGACAAAAATGCCACTAATACTTATCGAAAAGGAATATACAAGAACATGTAGCGTAGGGATTTTTACCACTAAAAAAAAATCCTCATATAGATAATTAGATAGATATGTACCGTATAGAAACGCCTGATTTACTTACAACAGTTGCTCGAAAGAAGAGCCGTCATACTCTTTAGCAAACTGGGCAGCATTCGTAAGTTAACAGCAACATTCTCGACCTTTTAAACAAGATGAGAAGACTGCCACTCGAAGAGCGACGCAATCTAGAAAGAAATCGATAGTATAGAAGCTTCAATCACATAGGGGATCTCCCCTACCTGTATAGCACGGCGATGGTCAGAAAGAAGCACAGAAAGAGAAATAGGGAGCGATCACATTCTGATTGATGTATGGCCAATCGGTAAACATTAGGTCTTCAGCGGCTGACCATAAATATAATAAATAACAATAAATATAAACGTCTGCTTTCCTATTACCTGTCAAATTCGTAAGTTACCTGATTTTATTGGTTTTAAGATAAGGCATTTTATCAGCATAATCAGACTACCACCTAAAAAACAATGACTTGTTAAAGTGCATTAGCTCTGCTCTCTCACAATGTCCATGTACACATTTCCCCTTAAGATATGACAATTAACCCATAATTTGAAGAAAAAAAAAATTTCTTCAAATCGAATATAATCATAGGGGAAGTCCACACGACAGTAGAATCTCTTCATATTATTAGACAGAACTTCATTAAAAACAAGCTAATTGAAAGCACATGTCGCAGACTTGAGTTTCGATAAAAACCAACGCAATTCACTTCTACATAAAATTTGAGTAAATCGAGTTAAAATTTTCAATTAATTAAATATGTATTTATAATATAACGTTTTTCTAGTTCGTATTTTTGAACGTTACGGATAGAGTGATGAAATTTTTATACCCCATGCTCCGCGGTAGTGGGTATAAAAAAAGTTGACTTAATTTATTGTTTTATTAGGTTTATTGATAATTGTTGAGATTTTATATATAAGAGAAAGAGAAAAGAGAAATTTTATTAAAGTATATTTTGTTTGTTATTCAAAATATATTTTATGTATGTAGACAACATTTCTTTAAATTTCTGATTATTGTATTTTTTATATATATATATATTTATGTATATATATATATATATATATATATATATAATTACTATTTAATAATTAGTAAAGCTTTAATGTGTTTTTATTACACTTTTTGTATGGTATTTAACTATTAAGACCTATGATAGAAAAACTTTATCTCTAAAAGAAAAAGAACGTATAAGAAAACCAAACTAAAAAGGAGAAACAAGTAAATTCGAGAATAGTTTACCGATTTATTGCCACCTTTTATTGATATTTTACGTTGTAATTTTTACGTAATGACAACTATTAATGTATTACATCTTTTCATCTATAAGTTCTTAACGCATTTGCTTCCGTTTTTGTTCTAAAGCAATTTCTGCGTTACCGATTAGTAACATTTTTTTAGTCAATAAACCTTCTTTAACTATCTTCTTCAGTAATCTAATTTCAATTTCAACTATCAAGCGACTAAAACGGAATTTTCGGATCATTGGTTCTGCTATTTATATGTTATCCCTTTTTCACCAAAGCCAAAAAATTGCGATGCCCAAGTTTTGCAGAGAAAATTCTAGATTAATCGATCTCGTGATATTAGCAATTCTTCAAAATTCATCAAAGAACATATGCACAGCATTCGCCAACCTGGCGGCTATTAGTACGGTGACAATGTCTTCTTAAAACTAACGAATGCAATTTATTCTAAAACTTATCTTAAATTTACCGAAAACAACAAAGAAAAGCGAATGAAAGTCAATGGCGGGGCAGTATCATTCGCTACCAAAAGGCACTCGTTCACGTTTACTGTTTAAAACACACCGAAACATAGAGAGTTATCGGTAGTACTGACAATGTAATGTTACTGGCCTTTTATAGCTCCTACAGTACAAGTAAGTGGAAGACTAAGGCGGCAAAACCAGGCAATTCATTTAAAAAAAACAAAGCGCGATAGAACGCGAAAGTGCTATCATTCGTCACGTCAAGAGGGCACGAATTCACACGGAAACCTATCAAAATAATTTTTTTTGATCTTTCGTCATTCCTTCATTCATAAAAATTTTAAAAATTACAAAAAGAAATCAAGTGGAAACAGTATAGTCAAGCCAGACCGATTATTAAATAGCCTACGCCACATTGTCTCACACAATTCTTAATTTAGCCATAGAACACAAAAATTATATCCCTTTTTGTAAAAACGATTCTGACCAAGAGGTCCAAAAATTGTGGTACGTATTCAAAATTCTATTTTTATCATAGAATATTAGAACTTAGACTTTTCTGCCCTAAAAAACAAAAATTTTCGCGCAAATCCCTATATGGGGTAGGATGCAAAAATTGGAGTGGCTGGTCCAAATTTGGTACAGTGAATTCTTTTATCGTAAATTACTATATTGATTTGATTTCCTGAAAATTAGACTCTCTTATCATATGAACTTCAATTTTCGTTGTATGAGAGGAGGTTCAAACATTGCCGCAGCCGGTCCAAAATTTTCATAGCAATTTAGAATGCCGAATAACTATTACTAAGCCACTTTTGTCGAGAAATTTTGAGAAATGCAATTTTTTTCATATAAAGACTTTTCAAAATAGGATTTTATATGGGTAGTGGTCGAGAAAGTGGGCCAATCCAAACCATCACCACCAAATATCCCAAAAAATACGGCCTCTTACTTGAACACAAATTTATATGAAGAGACATAAGACGAACAGACAAGCTTAGATCGATTCAGATAAAGATTCTGAATAGATCGGCATAATAAAAGGTGGGTATAGCTCTGCGCTTCTGTGTTGCAAGTGGTGTAGGATATAAAAATGAGATAAAAAAATTTGTTGAAATGTAAACAATAGCACGTGTATGACAAATGTAAACAAAAATTACAATTCGCAACAACAATCGCACATGGTAGTAGCTTTACAACAAGAAAATACATATATAAAAATAGCGGTTTTAGGGTAAGTTTTCCACTCTTCTACTATTTTCAATGTAAAAGTGTGCAATTTTAAAATTGTGAAGAACGAAGCAGAAAAATAAAATTTTCCATAACATAAATATGCGCATTTATATATAGTTCAGTAATATATCATTTGTCTCCACAAACTATACTACATTATTTATTGCAAAGATTCAAATGAAAAAATAACGTAAACAAAATGCATAGGTCGCTTTTTAATATACATTCGAAAGGTTGCAACACAAAATGCTCAGAATGCTGAGAATAAAATTAAATTTCTCAGAGTATGTCTCGATGCCCATTGACTGGCTTTTTAAATTAGCTGAGTATGTTGAGCTGTTCGCTTGCTTTGGCAATAGGGGAATAGAAAAATTAATCGTTACAAATAGAAACATTCCTCAATCGCTCGGCAAATAGAGTGCAAAGCGCGTTAAAATGAGTAGTTCTTCGTATGACTGAAATTTTCTACGTGCTATAAAAGATGTCGTTTCGAATTCTCAATTTACTATACAGATTATATTTACTATAAAATGCTTTATATGTATGTATATGTATATACATATATATATATATATATATATATATATGCATTTTGCATTAAGATAAAAATAAAGACGCGTTTCTCTACATAATGCTTAATGTATTTATATAAAAAAGTTTCATAATTGAACTGATTTGATATTTACTGCTTTGGTATATCTATGCATACACACCCATGCATATCTTTAATACATATCTATGCATATATACGTGCATTTATGCATACACATTTATATAAAATTAAAATTTTGCTTTTATAATAAATGTCCTACAGCTAAAAACTAGTTTTCTTTTTTTTGGTTAAGTAAACCCTGTTCAACTTTTTCATAATTTTCATTATTTTCATCAATTGCATTTTCTGCTGTACATATATTTTCTTTTTTTTTGTCTTATTTTCAATATTAGTTCTTCTCGTTTTTTTAAGAGAATTTTTATGAACTTAATTTTTTGTTCTCTTTTTGTTTTGATTTCAACTAAAAACTTGTTTTGAATTTGTTTATGTTATTTATATTTTTCTTATCCTTTTTATTGCTTGTTTATAAAGGGTGAGATATTATTCTGTTAAGGTTTATTAGTGTATTGTTTTGCGATTAAGGAATAAAAAAATTTTTTTGCACTAACTTTCTTGTTGCAATTTTTACAATATTTTTGTTCGTTTTTTGCTTTTTTTTTTTTTTTTTTTGCTAGGATGAAGTATATTAAATCAAATTAGTTTCCGACGTTAGAAGAAATCAAAAATAAAAACAAAAGAAACGAAAAACAAAATTTGAGGCCTAATTTACGATCTAATATAAAACGAATAGTCGTAATATGTTATGTTCTTATAAGCAATCACTGTTCACTTTTGATTTTATGAATAATAAATCCGGTATTATCCTTCCAAATTCGACCATTCGACCAAATAATTGAATTCGTCCTCCGAGTCGCAATAATTGAAACAGGCTTCGTTAGCAAGTAGGAAACATAGAAAACGAAAAGGTGTTGACCAGTTTTAATCTAGACTCTTATACATATCTTCCAACTGCGGTTTAAAGTAATTTTTTAATTGAGGCCGTTTAGTTTTGAATGTGGGCGTTAGTAAGCCATTTTGTACCGAAAACGGATCGGGATGTAAATAAATGTCTTTAACCTTTAAATAGATATTTTAAAAGCACCAATGTTATCCATATCGTAGTAAGCGTTCAAATGAATCGAGATTTAACCTGTTCAAATGATTTTAAGCCGCTCTGCTTGCCCCATTTTAGCATGTCGTTAATTATCAGTTCCTTCACTTGCCTATTATTGCATAGTACTGATAAAGTGCCACGTACATTATTTTCAAAAGCCCATTGTTTTAACACATCAACGTCCGGCACTACTACAGCCACAATGCAACTCTAGCAAAAGTAAACAAGCAATCGTATGATCAACATAGATAGATGCAATGCCCAGCTGCACCCTACCTTAAGACTTTCTCCGTAAACGAATACCTGATTGACATATTGACTTAGGGTGTAAATATTTTCAATTTTCTCAGGCACTATGTATTCACCCTGGCTGAGTTTGAAAATATGTTTTCGACGGTCAATTATACGCAGCGTGCCATTAGGTAGCCACATGCCTATGTCACCAGTGTGATGCCAGCCTTCTGGGTCGATAGCTTCGGCAGTTTTTTCAGGATCTTTATAATAACTTAAATATTCAAATTTATTCTTAATTATTTAATCAAATTACGAGAGATATATTTTCATAGAACAACTAACCCATGGAACACATTAGAGCCTCTTACACACACTTCGCCGGTATTCTGATTGGCATAATATTCCATTTCAGGCACATCTACTAACTAAAATAATGAACAACACATCTTAGAATTTTATGTTTGTCGCTACATTATCAAAAGATCACCTTAATGGCATTGCAGGAGACTGGAGGGCCCACATGATTAGGTACAAAATCCCCTTGAACAGTCAGTGTTATAGCACCAGTGCATTCAGTTTGGCCGTAACCCTCCACCACTAAACAGCCCAGGGCACAACGCATAAACGTTAGCACATTACCAGCTAAAGGAGCTGAGGCTACGACCATCAAACGCAAATTGCCACCAAAAGCTAAAATCACAGAATGATCATAATTTATTGACGAAAAAAAGATATGAGAGCTATTAACCTTGATGTACTTTCGTGAATGCCAATTTATCCCAGCAACCATTACGTCTCAAGATACCCTTGGAGATTTCTTTCTCTTTAGCTTTCAGCGCCATATTAAATATAGTACGTTTGAGGGTTGAAACAGCGATGTCATTTTGTATTTTATCGTATACGCGATTTAAAAGACGTGGAACGGCTGGCATTACTGTAGGCTTAAGCATTTTTAGATCGTTCGTCAATTCTTTAATATCGCCCGAATAGAAACCTACGGCACCGCCTACATAATATATACCGTTTTCACAACAACGCTCAAACATATGCGCTAACGGTAGGAACGACATCATAATATCACCACATCGTATACGATGATCACCTAAATATATTATTGAATGTTAATTACAAAATATGAAACAAAAAATACGGCTGATATAAGAGAATCCGAAAACTACCTAACTGCAGAATCACCGCACATACGCCGGCCACAACGTTTCCATGAGTTAACATCACACCTTTCGGATTGCCGGTTGTGCCTGAAGTGTAGCATACTGTACATAAGTCGTCGACGGTGGGTGGAACTTCGGCATTATTAGTTTTGGCTCCCAATTTTTCCACATCGATAAAGGAGACAATTTGTATGCCTTGACTGCGAGCATTCTCTAAGGTCATAGGTCGAACAGGTTTAATCGTTATAAGTATTTTTAATGATCGCGGGGCTTTTTCCAATAGCAGAGCTGCTTTACTATCATCCTCAACGATAACTATCATCATTTCTGTTTGTCGTATTATAAAAGCACAGGCATCTGGTCCTAAGGTGTCATAGAGTGGTACAACTACCAGCGAAAAACAGTAACAACCTTGCTCATAAAGAATCCATTCAGGACGATTTTGTGAATATATGCCGATCAAGTCCCTAGGTCGGGCACCCAAAGCAATCATACCCGAACCAAAATTTTTAGCTCTCAAGAGCGCCTCATCATAATTGATCCACTGCAAAATATGTATAGATATATTATATTATAATGAATCGCCTTTAAAATACAACACTTCTTACCTGGTAAGGCGAGGTTAAAGTTTCGCGCCATCCCAAACAAGGTCCATTATTAGAAGTATATGCACCTTCGCGAAATGTCTGATATAAAGTGCGCACACTTTCCGCGATGTAACTGACAAATTTACCGTTTTTCGACTCTTTATAGAACTTAGACACATGAATTTGATCTGGACCCTAAACGAAGTGTACGAATCGAGCAAAAAGAAAAAAATTGTGGAAACGACAATGAATTTAAAGAAATGCATGATTTGTGCACGTAGAAGGGCGACAAATCCGAGTTATTGATTCATGCCATCAAAGAGCGATATTTATTGCTTGCAACACTTAAAACAATTGACTTTTAATAATCATAAATTCTATACATATACATAAAAGCCACAACAGATCCTAGCATTCGATTATCGTACACCGTGTACAAAATTCAATTTTGGTATAAAAAGCTTTTCAACTATTCCTTAATGCATATCCATAGACACTTGCATTTATCACACGGGCTTCTATACGGGCATTTTATATTTTCGTTTTTTCCCCCCCCATTTTTTAATTGGTTACACTCGACCTGTTAGTGAAAACACAACGTTGATGGGTGACCTGTTATGCGACGTTTGCTCTTTTACAAAAAACAAAAAAAACATCATTTCAGAAATATCAACCATAGTTGATAGCAAATTCTCAGCCATGAAGGTTAAGATTTTAAGGAATGTCTATAAGAAAACCCGAAAGCTTTTTACATTACGTCATTACGCGTAGTTGGACATCCATTAAACGTTCTTATTAAACTTTCTTTTCAGTAATTGAATCTACTATTCGCGAGGTATATGGCAAACTTCGTTACCTCCTCCAAACCGCATACCAAACAAAGTTTGTCGGACGATGGATGGTTGATGGCTGGAACAAAAAGTCCATACAAATAACATATTAATTTTTTTTTTTTTTTTTTTGGATAAACCCGTTTCATGTAAGGCTGGGCTTGTAAGGATCACCGGAATTGTATGAATCGCATGAATTTTAGTTTTTAAGCAAATCCTCTTATCAACGAAAGCAACAATGCAAGATTGGTGAAAAAAGTTGTACAATACAAGTTACTTCCCGGACTATGGTCGTTCGGTTTCAACTTTAGTAATCAATGCAGTTTTATAGACACACAAGTTCAAGTCTTTTCGCATTTTAAATCACACGTTGCTCGCAGATTTTGCGTATCTCATGCGATCCTAATATCATATATACTTCAGTTCCTACGTTTTTGCATCTCGTTTGCACACGTTCCATGTGTTCCATTGGCAAATGGTGGAATTTGGCAAGAGAAAAATCAAGGAGTACGATGTTACACGCGTAACCTTAAAAATTCAAAGGAATTCAGAAGCGCAATTTCTGGAAGGATCCCATACAACGGCGGGGTATTTGTGCTTTCCGAAATTTTTCTTAAGGATTCATATATAATGTAATGTAATTAAGAAAAGTTCTATCATTTATTTTTGTTATGGATCACATCAAATGTTCGTCTTGAATAGAACAACGGTTTTCAGATAATTTTGCTGCTTAAGCTCCACTTCGCCATTCCACTTTCCGCTGTAACGAACCTAGGCATTCCTTCAACTGAAGTCTTCAAGTCTTCGAGTCTTCGAGTCTTCGAGAGCTGACTGAATATCTTAGATCTACGGCTAGTGCTCTTCACCGTGGCGAAAAGTCACAATTTAACTTCGAATCCAATCTCTCAATCAGTCAATCAATCACACTGATTGAAATCAATTATGATAGGATTGACATGCTTCGCCGTACTTCACGAATGCTTATGGAACTGCTTCTCCAAAGTCTAAATATAATATATATCATACTAAGATATCAAATCGACAATGAGCCCTTTGACCAATACCTGCTCAAGACATCAAAAAATGACACGATCGACCGAAGTAAACCGAATATAAACTCAAGCTGAAATATGCAGATTATAGCGCATCAGGATAATGATAATGATTAAAAGGGATATGTCTGGAAAGAAACGAGTAGGTATGAATTTGTATTTTTTGTATTGTATTTTACTTCTCAGGATATATTTATTTATAAAGAGAAACGAAAGAGATGAGAATTCAAAGGAAGAAAAAGGAAAGAAACTTTCAAATCATGAGAGACATCAAATCAAAGACTGAGTTGAACATTCGAATATATATATATATATGTATATATACTGAGAGGATAAGTGCATATGTATGTGCAGTTTGGTTACAAAAATATATGAAAATCTCGAATTTATGCCTGAAGCACAAAGGTATTAGCCTACCCGATGATTTATATCTTGTAGAGGATCATATTTTATCTAAAATTAAAAAGAAAATTAAAAACAGAAAACACATTTTTTGTGTCTGAACAAATTACGCTGAATGAAAGAAAGAAAATAATGATGAGAAAAAAGTTTACGAAACAAAACGAAAGCAAACGTTAAAAGGTCTAAAGGAAACAAAAACCAAAATAATTTAATTTTAAAATAAAACACATAACGAAAAGTCATCGAGGCTCATTACCAAACAAGAAACAATAACACATCGCCAACGCATAATGAATTTACCTTTAAAACATCACTCTGACTGGCCATGTCAATAGGTGGCCGTATCGTAGTAATTTGACCGCAGCACGACATTTTTATTACAACTTTTGTCGCTCTTTCCCGTTTTCAATTACTGTTAGTTAGTACGTTACCTTCTGTTTTTATTTATGCGATTTTAATCGTATATATATTAAGAGCGCAAGATATTATTATGCTTAACAAGATCGCTTTTTGATTACTTTTCTTGTTCATTCCTAATGCTGTTGCATATTAATTTGTCAATAAACGATACATGTATACGCATATATATATATACATATATATATAACATAACATATAATATATATATATATATATATATATATTGGTTTTGTTTTGTTTTTGCTTTCAGTTTTAGTTTTTTATTCTATTTATTAGCAAACTTGTTGTTTGTTTTAATCAATTACACACAGAATAACGAATATTTGAACGCATATATATAAATGTAGAGATATGTGTGTTTGCTTATTTATTTATCTATCTGTCGATGATTCGATAGTGTTTTCGCCATCAATTCAATCTTTCTCTCAATTATAAACAAAAATTTGTATTTATCCAAAGGTCGAGCGATTCTTTTCATTTAGCCATAAATGTTTCTAAACATTTTTTTTCTTTTTTCGATTTTTTTTTGCTTTTTCATATCTTTAGATCATTGAAGAATATCATGACGCGCACACAACAAAGTATACTGAAAACGTCACTAAGATATTTGTTTTGTAGATTATTTCATAAGAGATATTATGTTATAAATTATTTTGATAAATCATTAAGGAGACAATTCAAGGTTAATTTTAATTATTTCAATGGATGGATTCGATGGAATTGAAGTGTTGGAGGCACGTGCATTGGAAAAGCGTTTACAATGTCCTCAGTGTCTTAAATCCACCTTAGCAGCTTTGAATATTTTAAAAGAACCCTTAAGGAAATTGCTTACGATTCCCTAATTTACTTTGAGAAGTAACACCCAGGCAGGTAGGTACACTCATCAGATTACATAATCATTATATCATTATCACGATCTTCAGGGGATTGGAAACTTAGTCATCTTAGTCTATAATTATTATCAAAAAATATTTTCAAATGTTCGCCGGAAATCAATTCATATCGGTCACAGCCCTGTAACCGTCTGTCCGTCTGTCTATCGTTTCTTATTGAATATTGTAAAATTTGAAAAAAATTGGAAAACAATATCTTATATACATATTAAATATATCGTGCGTCCATAACCGTTATATCTATATTAGAGCTGAAGAAAGTTTCGAAAACTTTAACATGTGTTCATTAATAATCTACCCGTTTTCGCTCCCTCCCAGAAAATTTAAACTGAAAGTGATTTATTATTTTTATTTTTTTTCTATAAAAACCAATCACTCAGGATGGATGTCCTCTATACGCGCAAGGCGCCTGCGGCGAGACAAAAGCGAGGAAAGAAAAAGAAAGAAGGGAGTATTAACGAGTAAGTGTCATAGTGCCTTTGCCGACCGAACACTCATTATAGCTACGACCAAGGTAAACTCTACCGCGATTTGAGATTTGAACCCGCGTGAACATTGACTTCGTAGCCACGTTTCTTATCGATTCAGGTCGACAACAGTAAAAATCCCTTTCATTTTCCCCATTTAATGTTACTAATATTTGACAATCTTATGATTTTTAAAAAATTTCAAGTGGAACAGATTTACTAGCTGAGCAGCAAAACTTTTGAATAAAGAGTTAAAGCGGAACTGTCTCATCTGAAATGAAATGAAAATCTCGGAAACAATTATCTAAATAAGGATTTTATGAATTGTAAAATATTCTTAAATTAAAGACAAGACATCTACGTGCTATACTATTGGGTGGGCGCGGCTAATTCTTTTTATATTCAGAATAAAAATGGAAATTTATATGGTGCATGTGTAGCACTTTGTGAGTAACGAGCAAAAAACAAATGGAAAGGAAAATAGCTGAAAAGTCTGCGACATTTTCAAATATTTTTGTAAATTTGTAGGCGGTGTCTTCAAAAAAATTAAATATTCACACAGTATAATATTCGTTCCGTTTTTGTACATGTACTGCAAAATCAGCTTAAAAATATAAATTGAAATTTATTTACATTTATTTGCCGCAGTTTACGAGCAATGAGTTAAAAATCAATTTTTTATTCCTTTTCAAAAGGAGAGGTGCTTTCAGTTGACTTGGTATTATAGGTAGGCGTGTCTTTCTACCGATTTGGTTCATTTTCAATATAACCTAATATATTATATATATATATATATATATATATATATATGTAGAATGAATATTTAAACAATTTCCAGATCACTTAATATCAACATCTAAACAATGCAGACAATTCACTTCGGCAATTAATTTATTTCTTAAATGTTTATAACAAAAGCACACAACGGTTATGCATAGTGCGTTGCGCGCGTCCCAAATATTATAAATAAAACAGACGCAAGATAAAAGGAGAAATATCAAAAAGCGTGTGCGTGTGTTTATGTGTGCATTCAATTCTAGTTAAAGCACTAGTATAGGCAAACAAGAACGAATTCTTTTAGCTAACGGCGCCGAAATGTGTAAATGCTTAAAATTGCGAAAAAGAAGAAAAAATAACGAAAAGCGACAACGATAAACTATCAGATCGATCATATATGCGAGCGAATTTCATGCTCTCTTCTCCAAACGCCATAAAATTTCAAATTTCTATTAATTGTTTATGCTAAAGAAAAATCAATTTGTGACATAAAAATACTGATTAATTGTGAATGTCGCTCATTTCGCTCGTAAAGGGAGTCGGCTTTTATACTTTTCAAGTTATTAAGCCTTTTTCTATCGCAAACTGAATTGTTTACTTATGTTCATTATCACAATCATCATTAGAAGTTAAATTGTGATGATGATCAAAAATGACTCCAAAAACAAATTATTAACGCAAATGGTTTACTTAAAACACCGGCTGATTGAGAAGATATTATAGATTATAATGCATGACCAAACTTGACTTACGAGCTTTAAAGAAGAGAAAGTATTCTTATTTGTTATATAATGATATGCCAAGGTTTCTTTGAAAATACTCGGACGTTTGAATTAATTGTATGTAGACTTGAACATTTTTCCAACACATCAAGCAAAGATTGACCTAAGGTCAATGCGATATAATCTCATGTGAAATTTACGGAAACGAAAAACAGTGGAAAGATTATAAATCTCTATGTGTTTAGTGTGTGAAGTTGTGAATTTATATTAACACACATGCAACCGAAAATGCACTATCATAGAGAGAAAAAGAGAGAAAAGGGCGATGGGGGGGGGGGGGGGGGGTGTGTGTGGTGGACATCTACTGAAGGTGATTGCGCTCCAACTGCTCGAAAAAAATCATATACCTAGTTAAACCTAACCTAAAGGTGGTCATGGATTTTGGTGAAATGAGAAACTCTTGAATAGCTTATCGTAATAAAATTCAATGTTCGCATAATAACAAAATATTTTCAAAAACAAAACGAATTGGATCTCAGGACGAGTAACCTTAAACACGTTTAAGCGCGACTATCAACCGGCAAGCATAAATAGCGTATAGACAATAATTTTGATCCTGATGTGGTTATGAAGTAAAATACCAGAATTGATTTAATTCTAAATCTAAATCTACAATCTTTTGTAGACTTAAAGGTGCCTTGGGAACGTTCCATGCAAATTTAAGATCGCATTTCGTAGAGCAAATTTTCCAACATTTGAATAATTTTGCGAATAAATAAAAGCAGTGTTTTGATATCAAAGTCATTCAAAGTCAAAGCATAAGAAACGGTGATAGGAGTTATTTTTAAGGACGTAAAAGAGACTTTCGTCTTTTCATTGTGTTACCGTTATTGAGCAAGCGATCATACAGAGATTTCAATGGAAATGCTCTTTGGAATGAAAATGAAATTTGCGTCTTCGAGAAACGTGGTTAACAAATTGATTTCTGTAACTGAGTAACGATCTACCATCCCAATCTAAGCCTGTTCATGGATTGGATTGATTCTATCTGATTGAGTATCCAATGGTCGTCGGTTGGCAGTTGCGAATGGGTGGCATAAAAACTTGCTTCAAATAATTTCCATTGGATATGTATTTTAAAGCCACGTTGCTTCATTGTTGATCCGTTCATAGCGCGATTCGGCTTAAATTTCATTTAAATTAGCACCAGGAATGCAAATAAATAAATATGAGTCGTAAAATTGATTCCGAATGATTAAGAACTTACGTACTCTAAGGACTTTTCTCTTTTTGTTAAAACCACTTTTCGACTTTCGCCGCACGCGCCCGGTTAATAGAAATAAAAAAATAAAAAACTAGAAATCTCATTTTTGCGGTAGGAACTTGATATGGCTTTAATATGTTTTGTTTTTGTTGTTTGTTTTAAATTAATTTGCACTTTTCTCTTTTATTTATTTACTTTTTTCTTTTCCTAATTACTTGGAACGCTTTAATTATTTAGTAATCATATTTTTTTTTGTTTTTTTGTTCAGTTTATTCCATTGGTCACAATTCAAGTGGTTGTCAGTTGACACATTTCGATTATAAACATAGCGATTAATTACGTGCACACACACACAAAAAAAATAAATAAATAAAAATAAATAAAAATAAAAATAAAAAGATTTCACTGCTTTTTATTGTTTTACGTAATGACACATTTTTTATTTATTTGTTTTTATTTGTATTTTTTGGTTTTTTTTTCTTAAAAATTTTGATTTTTTTAAAATTATATGTGAAAAAATCTAAAACTTTAAAGATATTTTTAGATCTTCAGATTCTTTCATATATGTTTTGATGCAGATTGCTTTCGCTTTTGCCCATGAAGTTAAAAACTTTTTATTATATAAACTTTTTAATTAAAATTGAACTTTTTTTAGAATAACAAACAAATTTAACAAAAATAAAAAAAAAATGAAAATAAGTAAACGCATTCAACTTGGTGAGAAGCTAAAATAAATAAATATATATAAGATGTATATATGTTTATGAATTAAATCGCACCGCGCTAGACGTCTTCAGTCGTACTGTGGCTAAAGATCTGTTGCGACCATTGAGTGTAATGAAAAATTCTTTTTCTTTTTCGTTTTTTCCTTTTAATTTTTGAGAAACTTTTAAAGGCAATTAGCCAAAAATGAGATTTAAAAAAGAAGGAAAACGAAAAGCTACTGAATACAACGAATTTCACAGCCAACTCGATTATCGGTTAGCAAGATTCAAATCCGATCAAATAAATAATTATTTGGCCTAAAAAAATGTCATGAATTTCTCGCGAAACGAACTTGATTTTGATCGATTCTTGTAAATTGAGCGGAAGGTGTAAAAATGTTGAAGCAGTTCATAGGAACTGATTCGAAGCGAATGTGTGTGCATCAAAAAACCTAATATAAGAATAATATTAAGATACTACGTAGCGTACTTGTCACCTATCAAGCAATTCAACTATTTAAGAAATTATCTGCTGGTAACAGTCGAACCTTTAAAAATATATTTGAATTGTTCCTTAAAAATATTGGAAACGCTTCTCTCTCTATTACTTTCAAGATTATTTCAAACACCATACACCAACTGGTAAAAATAGTTACTAAAAGTGTTCAAATGCACTTTGAAATGATCGATATTTTTTTTTTTAAAGTTCTTAACATGATAGGGGACTAAGGGAAAGTTTTCGAAAAAAAAAATGCTAATTGGAATTATAATGTTTTGAAGTTTGTACCATGAAAGTGCATGGAGAAGCTCGCTTTTTTGTTTAAATTGAATTTAACTTTAACTTTTTTTCCATATTTAGAGTATTTTTTAAATTTAACACACCTAACATTTAACACCTAGCACCTAACAACCTAACAGTGCATGAATTTCATTTGCAAGCAAAACAAAGAATGCAATGTTTGCGATGGATGTGTTTTTGTGAATAACCAAAACTTCCACCAAATACTTTCTCTTTAATTATGGACGTCGCAATTGGTCGACATGTTTATGAATGAATATAATCCATTCCAATTTGATTCAAATGTAACTTAATAATAAGCCATTTGCAATTTTATGAGTTCCCAGAACAAATTGCCGGGTTGACGTAAGGACAACAACAGACAAACAAATAGATAAAGAGACAGGCATGGATAGATCAAATCTGATACTTGCCAAGAGTATCGTATTTATCCAAATTTCCTTTTATACGGAATTATTTTACGTGATTTTGAAATAACACGGTTTACAAATAACGACCAGTAATACATTTTCTTACAATAATATTTATGCTAACACGAATCTCAAAAACACATTTTTTTTAATTTTAATTTTAGAGACTTGATTTCATTCATTATTCATTTTGTGTTAGTTTGTTCAGTTCGTACAATCAATAAATTTCTAAAAGTTGATGTTCATTTGTCCATGGTCTCGGCCGTAATAATCGTGGACGCCTGTTATCAAGTAGCGATGAAATTGATTTTTATTCCTACTTTCAATTCAATTTTTAATGGTTTTCGATTAAATAAAGTGAATTGCTTTCGTTTCATAAACATGTAGTATAGATTCCATTATTACTTTTTTTGCACGGATTTGGAGAAAATATTTAAAGTTTTTTCATCGTATGAATACAATTTTTTTTAAGTTGTGGAATATATATATATATTCTCAAATTTACCATAGGTTCCGTGTAAAAAAAGAGTTGGAAGAAGATGTTAAAAGAGTCTGCGATGCGTATTTCTAGTTGATGTCACAAGCGAAGTAACAAATTTTATTTTGCATTGAATCTATAAAGTTTCCTTAAAGTTTCAGTGAGAATGGTCAGAAGGTACAGGCTTCACTTTAAACAGATTAAATTATTTTAAATGTTCAACTTCTCATAGCCTACGATGCATCTCATGTGGCAAATAATACATTTTGCTTTCCTTTTTCTTTTCTTTTTTTTTGCAATATATAAGAGAAATAGTTGTCTCAGACAAGATGGGAGAATACCTTAAGAATTATTCACGCGGTAGTAATTTCCCAAACACATTAATTTTGAAAATAAGATCTATGTGTCCGCCAGTGTATTGTAATTGTACGGTGCTCAACTTAAAAAAAGTGGCAAATTTGTAGGCATAAATATGCATATAATATATAAAAATATTGTTGTTATTATTGCATTGCTAATTAAATCACTTAAAATTAATTTATAAAAATTTCAAAAAAAAGCTTTTTTTGCTAGGAAAACACGATACAAAAGGAAATAAAAACTTTTAATAAAATAATAGAAATTAATTTTTGACTCTGTACCTATAGAAAGAGATCTGCACTGCATCCAAAAAAAACAAAATCAAAAAAATTCATTGATAATTCATTCTTCTTCTTTTTATTTTTGCCTTTTCTGTCTTTATGTAAAAGTCTCACGGTCTTTGCAGATTTAAAAAGTTGAACTTTATCAATCAATCAATAATTTTAATTGTAACGAAATTCTGTTCTACTCTACTCTAGTGTATGTGTATAGGCGAACGAAATAGATAATTGAATAAACTTGTAATTATGGCAATCGAATACTTCTCAGCCACAAAAATTGAATACGATTTGATAATAAATAATTTGTAAAGATTCACATAAAAAAAAACAAACAGATTAAACAAAGACAATTGACAAGTGTCTGACCGATATCTGCGTTAATAGTACATTTTTCTTTATATAAAAATGCATATAGAGAGAAAAAAAACATACATGCTGAGGCATATAAGCGTTTTTAGTTCTTATTCATATGATTAGCATATTATTTACAGGTAAGAATGGAGCCACAGTTACAGATAGTCACCTCCTACAGCAGAGAAAGAGCAAAAACAACGGCATCAAAAACAACTATACAATGCATTTATTTCCCATTTAACGATAACATATAAAAATATGGGGCGTTAAAAAACCCCTTTTCGTACGATATATTAAATATGGGAGTGCGGCATTCAGAACTACGTTCAGAAATATATTTCAAAGACTCGATAGTATAATATATTTATTTATAATATTTTCGCATTGCAAACTCAAAAACGCTCATCGAATGAAACAACGCAAGGTTGTAATGCATTTATAATTCCGTTTGCAACGACAAAGAATACATCACATATGAGACATTCGCTAAAGGATACGAGTATAAATCTCAGCAACGTAAGGCTCTAGATTTAAGCACCCGCGGTTCTTCTCAACTTAACACAAAAAAAAAGTCCAATACAATTTATTTACTACAACCAAAATGCTTCCTATGCATCGCATAGGAATAACGTCACTGTTCTCTAACTTTATATATTGGCCTAAGGGTCTGTAAATACACAGGAGAGAGATATTATACTTTTCTTTCTCCTATACTTTTGAAAAGTTATATATATATATATATGTGCCCTACATATTGTAACAGAGCGTGATAATGCTTTATTGCTGACAATCCTTTAACTGCAATTGTTTTTTTGATTTTCTTATACTTTTAAAAAGAATGAAATTATTTTAAATTAGACAAAAAAATTGTGTAGGCTTGAAATGCTTTAAATGTTCGAAACTTCTTGGTGTTGGTATTCATGGTAACTAGAAATTATACTAAATAAGTGATTACGACTGTACGCACTTAATTTATTAATATCTATTTCTCATATAGTTAGTCAGTTAGCAATAAAAAAAAATGCATGCTTTTATGACTAGTGGTCGTTCACAACGCTTCAACATACTTCTAAGTCAATTTACTTGCAGTTGACTCGTAACTATTTATAAGTTTCTTTTAACGATCTCAAGAAAAAAAAATAAAAAAATAAAAAAATTAATTTAAGGCTAATTATACAAGGGTTGCAAAATCTTTTATTTTTTATAAATTGCACTCGCAAGTAGGCAGATTTAAAAAATCCCCATGCTATGTCTCTACAAATCTATGAAAGTGAAATACCTATCGATGAAACAGGGGCAATGATATTTTTATATGAAGTTTTCAATGCCACTTTTAATGAGAAATGTCCTTGCATCGTACTAATTTGTAATTATGCGCCGATCAAGACTAGGCGTAAATAGGTATACTATAAGGTCATCCATCTCTGCCTACAGAATAGTAAAAAAAATGATTCGATCTACAATTCAATTCGATTCAAAATTCATCATAAAATATTCCCCGATAATATGATGAACCTGTACATATATATACTTTTTAAATTTTCATTGAATTTGATAAATGTTAAATTAATTGTATAGGGAAGCGATAAGTAGGCAGAAGGAGATTTTTATCATTTTGATATTATTGGAAATAAATAAAATTTCTTATTATATACACATATACATACAAATATACATATATATATATATACTTACTTCCAGTATGGGTGATTGATTTTCCAGAGGCACTAACGGTTTTTCTGGTATTGGACGTGTCATAAAATAATATGCTGATGCAGCTGCTATACCAGCTATGGTTATGGCACCGACAGTGCCACCCAAATAATACAAGTATCCATCGATTTCATCAACTATCGATAGCCGCAAAGTAAAGTAAAAACAAAAAGAAAAGGGAAGAAAGAAGAGAAAATGTGTATAAATAATTTCATATCTGATAAGACACCAAAACTAGGAGGCAACTTACACAAATATGAGATGTTGCTCATAACGAAGTGATTTAGATAAGCCCACATCGATTTTTCAGGCAACATCTGGTTTCCGAAATTTAATTTCTTTTATATATATATATATATATATATATATATATACAGATAGATAGATAGATATATGTATGGGTATTTTATTTTTTGTTTATTTATTTATTTTTTTTTAATCTAACACTTTGTGTAAGATTTTTATGTCTATATATCTATATATGCATATATATATATATACATATATATATATATATGTATATATATATATAGATAGATATATAGATAGATGTATATATATATATGTATGTATGTATATATATATATATATATATATATAAATATATAAGTATTAATAAATAGCCTTCCTAGGAGTATTATTGAGTGAATGCGTTAACAATTATTTTTCAATCGAAATATCTTCTTAGTTCGTTTTTCGTTACGTTTCCAAAGGAAATAGATAAATAGTGCATAATGATGATGATATTCCTGAGATTTTGTTTCCGGTTTATTTTCTGTATAAATTTCTGAACTGTACATATAACATGCGTGCGACGCCTTTTTGAAATATTTTTTATAATACAAGCGATATCGATCGGTTCAACGCGTTGATTGTTTTTCTAATGCGTATTATATGCTATAATCAATGACTGCTCATTGATTAATTCGTAATGGATTAATGGATATAAATAACTTGTTGTTAATTTGCAGTCGATACTGAAAAAAGACAATATGTGGAAAAAATTGCATTAATTAAAAATAGAATAAAAGTGATTATGAAAACAAAAATAAATAAATAAATAAATAAATAAATAAATAAATAAAATAAATGAATGAATAAAAATAAAAAAGTAAAAAGAAAAGTAAAAAAATCTCAGTAAATAATTAATATAAACGCTTTATAATTATGAGTTAATCGTGATAATTACACGGTGAGACTTAAAAGAAAAAAGCATTTGAGTTTTCCATTAAAAGATCTCTGATTTGTATAATAAACACTTGCATTCGACTACACACATATACGCGCACTCTTATTTGTGTGCGTATTCTACATACTCCTCATATGTCGCATGACATAAATGTACAATTTATAGCACAGTGTTCTCTTTATAACTCTTTATAACTAATAAGACCTATTCCCCTGAATTAAACACATTTTTACTTAGTCAGAAAGCACTAAACTAAACAACAATTAAAATGCCATTTTTATATACTGTTGTAGTTGCTTTGCACGGTCTATGACCTTACTCGTGATACACGTTTAAGTAATAAAAATAACGTACAGTTTTCAATGTAGCAGAAAGTACTGTATTTAAGTAATTTAATAATTTATCGATCCCTTCGAATTAATATAAAATAGAACTTTGATGGGAATTTTTCCACGTGTTTTCTTTATCATTGGATTTTTTTTTTTTTTTTTTGGCTTACCATTTAAAAATTTATTAAACACATTATAAAAGCAAATGTAAAAATGTTGTTATTACGCGGAATTATTCGCAGATTTCAATTGAAATTTGTGTTACTGGTACAAAAAAAAAACCAAAAGAGGATGCCGCATAGCGGATGGCTACGATGAAATCGGGAATACTATTGATAATATAAGCAATTGGCCGGAAAAGGCTGCCCTTTAGGATCCACTAAGCTAAGTCAATTTTTGCGACTCTTTTATTGAGAGTTTTTATCGGATTCCCGTAGACTTATAACGATATTTCCGACATACTTTTGCTTATGTGCAGGCGACTCTTTATGCATTGTACAAGAAACGTAAGCCTGGAAATCCAGAATGCCTTCTGTCATTTGGCCATTGTGAGCATGATATAATAAATTACAAGTTCAGAGCTTTGGAAAAGTTTCCGGCGCGGTTTGCTCGCATTTAATGTAAGAAAATGAGATAATTGAAACTCGAAACATATCCTATTAGCACCTATTTGAAGGAAACTTCAGGACGAACACTTACAACAAAGAGGAGAGGGGTATTCGCTTTAAGAGTCTTAGGTTGGAATAAATTCAATTTGTCGCAATTACTAATATTTTTTTTTATGTTGGAAGGGTCGCATCGATCCTTTGATTGGTGTTTTGATAAAACTTTAGAACAATATATGTAACTTTGACATATAATTCATTGCTTTTGGAGTTCAGACGCAGTACTTTAGCTATTGTGAAAAAGAAGAATGTAAATACCTTGTCCTCATTTTCATCTATCCTAGGACAATGGAAATAATAGACCAAAAGCCAGAAGACACGCTTTATAAATCTTCAGTTCTCGTATCTAGATGTAAGGACAAACCTTGTATCACAACTCATCGTTCGATCGCTTCTAGCTTGCAGTCCATTAAATTTGTATTAAAAAACAATTAGTTTCGATAATGTTGGAACCAATCACGAGAAATGAACATGACTCACCCATGGTAAAATCATGGGAAAAACACGCCGTTCAAATTTTTATTTATTTTTTTTTTTTTGTAAATATTACCCCCATTTACGGAGTATTTCCTATACGTGTATAAACACGGTAGCGTTGAAAAATAAGTGGGAGGATAGAGATATGACATGTGAGTGGGAGATGTACACTTGATCGGATCGAGCATACCTTGTAGCTCGGTCACACGCAAGTCGCAATCGAAATATAGCGACCACAATTGGAACTGCACCTAGCTATGCCGAGTTAAAGGTCGCTCTTCTACTTCTTTACTACGCGATAACCTTGTATGAAGCCAAAAAGCCGTTTATCCGCGATATTTGGACAAAGTTCATAACGCTTTACATTAAGTAAACTTTTAATTATTTCTTAGATATTAATATTTTGAAAATTCGTAATTCCTTAAAGTTTTGAAGAAACTTTTGTTCCTTCTTCTTCACCGACTTAAAGCTTACTGTTATCTTTTTTGTAAGAGCGACCATTGTGAGTGAGCAAAGTTCCTTTTTACAATAATCAAATAATAGCACATAAATGGAATATATATATATATATATATATATATATAAACATACATGCATATATATATATATATGCATTTAATATGAAAGAAGCAATTTATATAGAAACAATTCTCATAATTTATATTCACCTTAAAACGAATAATGGATGCCTACCACCTACTGAGAATCGTTACGTCTTTCCATCAAATCACTATTAATTTTCGTTTTCAGATTATTCGAAAGAATCCAAGTCGATAATTTCATTTAGTTTCCTTCCGCTTTTTTTTTTTTATTTTTTGAAGCTTTTCTTTTTACGGAAACAAATTACTGACGGCCTGATTTGCTAAATTGAAAATATTCCCTTTCGAATTTTCACTGCTCGCTCCTCAGAGAGGATTAATTGCAGATCGATTCGGAACTTTTGATTCATAATCGCTAAAGAAATTAAGACATATCCCGTCCGTATTTACTGTTACAAAGCGTGTAGTAAATGTAAAAATCTCCCAACCTTTCGATTAAAAATATATGGAAATAACAACAAACAACAGCTAATGTGTTCAATGTTAAGAAATGCATCGCTTAACGAGCAACAAGATAGAGTGCGCAATATTGTTAACTGTCGTCTTTCAAGTAATTTGTATACACTTTTCGTTACAAAAATCTTTGAAAGTACTTTTAACTGCTCGAAGATGTTAAATCACTCCTAAACTTGTCTTATCTCTCAATATTAGGTCTAAATGCTTTGCTTTGGTTTATCGGCCTTTTTTGAAGACAAAAAAAATGAATAATAATAACGTAAAATAACTCATCAAACCAACACAACAACTGATTAAAATTTGCGTCGTTTAAACGTTTAGCCCGATTCCAGATTTTCGCTTCTTTTTGCTGATTACAGGCGATCTTGTACTTGAAATGCCACCACTATCCAGCTGAGATTCGCGTATAAAAAAAATTGTTACAATTTTTCTTTTTATTTATTTATTTTAATTTTTTGCTTTTGCTTTTTTTTTGTTGTAAAACTATAAAAAGGTTTTTGAAAATTTTTATGAAGGAGTTTTAGATAAAATACAAGAATTTCGTTTGTGTGTTCTTTGTCTTCTGTTGGCTTGTTTTTCCTTATTAACAAAATCGTGAAAATTTCGTCTGACGTTGCACTTATTCAAAAATATGTTTACACACTGTAAACGAAAATTGATTGATTTGTTTTTTCTTTATAGTTTTTCTTTCAATTTCGAATTTTGAATTTCAATTGTCATACGATTAATTCATATCAAAGGTAGGCAGAAAAACACTTAAGATAGCTATGCTGACTTTGAGATTAATCTTGATTTGCACTTAAATAAGTTCAAAACATTACATCTTGAAATTTTTAATTTCAAAGTATAAACGCAACACAAATTGCGTTAGACCGTGGAAGGATGTACATAATATTTATAACCATAATCGGTGAACATTTGGAGATCGATTTATTTATGTTCGTATGCATTCGCCTGCGTAATTAACATTTTTTTTTTTATCTTTTAAGGGGTCTTTCTTCGAAACCAGTCTTCGTTTTCCCTCTTATTTTTGTCTAACATATACCGCACACGGGACACAGTATCGTAAAATAGCTCTCTATTTGTTCTATATAACCTCAGAATCTTCCCATCGAATCTATCAGTGAACAGAGCACATTTCAATAACAAATACGAAAAAAAAATCTCAAGTGCGGTAGAGTTTTTAATAATAAATGTAATAATAATAATAATAATATTAATAAAAATAAAGCCGAAAGCCGAAAGCCGAAAGCCGAAAGCCTTAGATGGTAGTGCTTTAAGACTTTAGTCTTAGAATTCATTCTCTGGCTAAATTTATGTAATAGTAATAATAATAATTTAAATATTTTGTTCAAAATTCGTTTAATTCGTTCGTGTGCCTACCCTAATGCCTGTCTTATGAAACGGCACATGTCTTTGACTTATGGTTTAAACTAAACAACGCAATGCATGTCCCGCAACCCTTAACCGGCATAAGACAATCAAGTTACCGAATACTAGATATTTTAGAAAACGCACATGGCAGCACTACTAACAAAACAAAAATACTTCAAAATTTCCTATCATATAAGATGGTATGTAATGTAATTCATTTTAAACAATCGTAATATCTATACGATGGAAAAGAAAAATAATGGGTAACCATTAGATTTTCGCTAATTTCAACAAAACACAGTACTATAATAATTTAACTCGATCTCGTAATAGTGAAAAAAGAAATTTTAAAATAAATTTCGTTCTTTTGCCGCAGGAAACATTAGGATGGAAGGATATGAAAAAATCTATTTGAAAAAATATTGAAATTAATGGGGAACATGCGCACTTTAAGACGTTTTCCAAATAACCCGTTATCCATCAATGATAGTTGTTCGAGAGCTATTCGAGAGACACGCCTCCGAAACCATAAAAAACAAACGTTTATTCTTCCTTGGGACATTACTACGCCAATTGTGCATGTCTGTCCTTCCGTCGGGCCGTTCTATTTTATTAAAATATCTCAATCGCGACGGCCATTCCTAAAACGAAATATTGATTCTTATTTGATATGAACAGATTATTTCAAAAATTACGCGAAATTCCTTCACAAACAGCACTGTAATGGTTAGAAGACTTACAGTTTGTAGAAGAGAACACATTGGCGTCGTCAAATTTTCTATATTTGTTTGTCAGGGCCATTTGGCCATTTGACGCTTGAGTGCAAAAATAGTTCTTCATGGTCAACGACGACGCCGACACGTCTTACCTTATCAATATATATGTACGTGTATATATGGGATATGGATATCGTCCGAAAGCGTGTTAAATCTCCTTTAACAAATATTTAACAAATCTAATATATTTAAGGGATTAAAATATCGCAGTTATTACACTTAAATTGTTTATAAATGTTTATCGGTTCTATACAAAAAATTTATGAATAGAAATGGTCCGAATCCGAATACGAATCCCTCCAGAGATGGATGCACAATTGACAAATAAACTCTCTAATCGATTTTCTTATATTTACCATAAGTGACGAGTATCCAAGATTTTGCTTAAAGCGAGTACAGCTCTCAATCACTCAATTTACTCATAAGTTGTTTATAAAACTTCAACTCAATATCTTATCTCATTAGTTATGTTCATAAATAACTGTATGAGCAACAGCGAGCTCAGAGCTTATCTGCTATGAAGAACCAAAACATTCTTCTTTTTTTTTCTGAGAACAAATGCATTGATTATGACCTAACAGCCAAACCAGGATATATATATGAATGTATTAATTCGAATTTTTCGTGCTGGGAATTCTTTTTAGTTTAAAAACATAATGAAAATATCTTTACTATGCGCTCCAATGGTAAGTCTAATAACTAAAAATTTTAGCGGCGTTTAATTTCAAATTTCCCAAAGGGACGAGGAAATGAAACGAGATCTTATATTATATTAGCTTTGCTGTCTTCGTCTAAGTCTTACGCGTACATTTGCATTTGCATTCATACTTTATAAGCATACACACAAAAATGTTTCACTGATTATTATTTATACCTAAAAGTACAACTTTTCGAACACGCACAGAGCAGACAAGCACGCTGTGCAAAACACCCATGTGCTCATACACATGCATCCATAAGAATTATGAGTTCGTTCCAGTGTCTGTTAGAAAATCAAAAACAGGCCACAATTTGCTGATTTTTCATGAACAGAAATCGATTTTTCTTTAATTTTATTCAATTCACGATAAATTTATTTAATTTATACAAATTTCTCTCTCTCTCTCTCGCTTGTTTCTTATTTATTTACCAAAAGTTTAAAAACCAAAGGAGATAAATTTTTATCAAATATCATGGAGAAACACCAGAAAACTATAAAACATTTTATCTTTTACAACCACAAACTCAGTGTTACTTGCTGTAAACCGATTTTTACACTATAAGAAAGACCGTAAATTACAATTCGTTGAACAAGCTGGTCGCCATCGTATTTTATTGATTTTTCTCTGCTGCTTTAATTATTTAATATGCAATGAAATTATTTCAAATCTTTTTAAACATTTACTGGTTAATTTGTTTCTTTTTTTTTTAAGGTTACTTAATAATTCATGTATTTTTTTCCCTTCTTTCTTCTCTTTTTATTATTTTGCAAACAAATGTTATTTTGTTGTGCTTCACTCTTTTTCTTTACTGCCATATTTAAAAAAAAAAAAAAAAGATTGAATTTTTGCTTTCTTAAGTTCAAGGATTTTTTGTTGTATTATTTATCCGCACGTGAGTCGATGGAGTTGAAATATATATATATATAAATATTATGTCTATATATGTATATATAAGTCAACATAAATCCACATATATATGTAGAGGCATAAACATTTATATTTATACATATCTTCATATGGTTTTGGTAAGCTCGCTGGCTTAGTTAGCCATACTCATACTCACTCATACATACATATATCATCTATATACACACCATAATATCCAGTCGTGACGAGCGCAATAAGAAGATTTAAAGGGAGACGAAATATGGCATAAAATTTTTACTTTTATAACATTTAGGGAGCAAAGTCAATTATTAGCTTAAGCACGCATCGTTTTTCTGCAGTGAAGAATTGCTATTGTGATTCCCTATTAAAGTCATTTGAAAATGTATTTGTAATTAAAATTTTCATAAAACAAATTAAAAAAATATCTTAAAAAACGAAATATATCTTGCGATTGCAATTTAATTTAAAGAACTCTTTTCAAGTAGGAGAAATCAGACACCTTTTATACTTAAATGGCGAACCTTAACTGCCGAAACTAAAAAGCAATAAGAAAAGGGTTAAGGGTTAAAATCTACCAAATTGAAGCACCAGTAACACAAGAGAAAAAAAATAATCCATACATAGATATAAAATACGGTCTTTGAAGATAAAATACTATCACTGTAGATAAAAAATGCTGCCTTTATAGATAAAGAATACTGCTTTAGTAGATATAATAAAATAAAGAGAATGTACTCATATTTCAGATATTTCCCTTTTGCGTGTTTTCAGGCGAAATCTCTCTTTTAAGCTTTAAGAGAATTTTGCTTAAAAGAGAATTTTACAAATCAAAAGATTATTATTGTTATTGATTTTCATATTAATTCTCTTCAAAATCTCTCGACGCATATAAAGAAAAACTTGGCAGCAATTTGTATGAAGTAAAGAGAATCAATTTCACTCTCATTCTCTTACTATGTTCCTTCCCCTCTTCACTACTTTTTCCAGTCAATTTGTGAAATGCTCAAATTTTCTACCAAAAAATCAACACATAAAATAAAAAATATATGAAAAATAGCCAAAGGCTGTACTTAGTTTAATTAATTTTAATAAAAGCAAAAGCTTGGTATTCTTCGTTGTTACAGACCTTGTCACTATTTTACTATAGTCCTAAAATTTATTACTTACATCTAAATAAATTATAATAGTAATAATATTTTCGAATGTCAAAGCAATCAAACGATCGAAATTACCTTTTGAAAGCTTCACGTTTGCGTACCCTACATCATTTGTGGTGCAGAGTACGTTAAGCTTGTGCAAACGTGCGTAACACACAGAAGGGTTTAAGGTAGATACACCTTTGATTATACCGATCCAAGCCCGTCTGTCACCTATCCGTTTGATCTCTGCTCAGGTTTGATCTGTGTTCAACCTACAGGTCGCAATTTTTGATAAATTTTGATACAAATTGCTACACTGATGTTCTTTGAACCAAAAACGAACGATATTGAAAACGATTCGGATCGGCGTACTTTTCCAACCGCATCCCGACGAACGAAAACAATTATAATTTTTTAAATTTCTCGACAAAAGTCACCCAGTAAATTGTTATGCAAAATTTGATTCGGCAGAGGCAATTTGTTGGACCCTGTCTTATGTAACCGTTCCAACGAAAACTAAATCTTTTTATGGTAAAAAGGTCAAACTTGTAATATTTCATGGCGGAAATGGTATATAATAGTAAATTAACAAAGAAACCAACCTAACCGAATTTGGACCACGTAGGTTTATTATTTGTAATGTAAAATTTGTGGTGTAAAATGTAATAGAAAGTTTGGAACAATATCGTTAATTGCATTAATTTATGGCGTATATCCACCCGAAAGTTTTGTCCCAAAAGTAACTTAAGATGAGGAGGCATGGCCAAGTTAATAAAGAACAGGTAAAGTGATTGCTATCTAAAGTTCGCCTGAAGGCAAATCCGCTCGATTTTCCTTTTTTCTTTCTTCAATCATTTTAACTTTTTAAAATATATCATATAGTTGTTACGGGACTAGTACGATAGTAATAATAATTTTCACATTTTTTGCCATATGCTTCGGCGCTGGACATTATGTCACACACATAAGTAAAATAACCATGATTAGGTTACAATTATTCTCAGCAATGAGATCGACTTATATGGTTAAAATTGTTAGTTGGCTTCGTTCGATCAATCGAACATCTAAGCAATATGTAAAATGCTATTGAAATCACAAATATCGGGCGGCGGACTATCTAGGTTTATTTCTCGGACTTGCAATCGTTTCCTTATGTCAAGCATGCCGAATATGGGTTATTAGCCCAATTAACCCAAATTATGTCAGTTCATTGTAACAAATAATAATTCAAAGATGTTGGGCTCTATGATTACATTCGTTATGAAGCGGTAGCTTTATTCACCTCAAGGCTTCAAGGCCTTAATCGTTATATTGTTATGAAAATAAAAGTTTTAATTGTTGTAAGGCAAGTGCGTCTAGAAGTTCTTGTCGCGAGAAATTGTGAAAAATAATTTCCTGAAGTATGAATACACTTGTTAATTACTACCACAAGGAAAAACATTTAAACGTTTCCTCATCCAATTGCTTTCAGTTTAGATGATTGATTTTATATTATCATCTTTTCTCTTATAAAAATTGCAATTTTTTCCTTTTGTTGTCGTTTTTTTCGGAAATATTTAGCCGACATTAATAGGTACCGAGCCGCGGGTCACCTTACATTACTTTTTATATCTACGGTTCTTTATATAACGAGTTTTCAAAATAACGTGTTGTATGAGAAGTGGTCAACTTCAATAGCGTTCCCCCTTCGACCAAATCATGTCGGTACACCAAATTTTATCAAAATATCACAAAGATTGCGGATTTTAGGTTGAACAAAAGAAAACAACATGGAAGGACGGACAGACAAGCTTAAAATTGCTTTTTGAAGCAATCGGTATAATAAAATTTGTGGATATCTCAAGTCCTTCCAGGTGTTGCATACATCCCTACAAACTTAATATACCCTTGTACCATAAGTGCTGCAGAGTATAAAAATATTTATATATGAATAGACTACCAATTATTATTGTTATTATTATTATAATTGTAGACTAATGAAATAAATTCTTAGACTGAAAGGAAAAGACATTGAGCACTAGCAACACAGGCTGACGGCTCTTATTTATAAAAGCACTTTAGATATTGAGCCTAGTAGTTTTAATGAAGTAATATATCGTATTGACATTCTGTTCTGTAGCTGATTGTAGAATGTCAATAGGATAAGTCGCTCCAAATGCAATACTTCTAGCCAAGGAAAGATTAAGGCAGTCGCAGAGAACGTGCTTTATAGTGAGAATCTGTCCGCACTTGCAGATTGGGGAGGAAGAATTCTACAAGATCCATTGGTCATTTGCAACTGCATGGCCAAGGCGAACTTTCGAAAATGTTTTGATCTTGATCTGTCCAACATTTGTTGGATGTAAAGGTGGAATTAATTGAGCGTTAATAGAAGAGTAGTGCTGATGATGGTATTGTAGATATCCTTCTGTAATTTTCTCTTCTTTTTCCAATGTATCTTTGAAGATGCAACTTTTCCATGACATCATCTATAATTAGAGGTGCAGAAGCAGCATACTTCCTCGATCGAGCAGCCTGCTCATTTCCCAATAAACCGAAATGACTTGATATCGAAAGCATTTTAATTTTTTCGCCGGCTGTTGTAATGATATTCCTTAACTTGTTGATGGTGCTCCAGCTGTGAAAGTTGAAGTACTTTCGTGAAATATGTGATTGAGAAGAACCTGTCCTGAAGCATCTGCCACGCCACAAGCAGGTGGCAAACCAGAAGATTTTGAGCCATCTGTGTATAAAAGACTCCAAACGTTACTGTCCAGTACTCGGATTTTTTCAGCTACTAGATTCCTAAAGACGTAATTTGGAATATCTTCGTTCTGTGCATAGAAAACGAAATGTCAAAAGAGCAGTTTTTCAAAATCCATGGAGAAAATCCATTAAGACCAAAATAGCGGAAAATTTTTAAGGGAATGTTCCATTCCTTTGCGACGCCCAAACAATAATCAATCGCAGGTGGTGACTTTCGAATTTTCTTGGCAATAATAGTCTTTCTCACATCTGCACCGGGAATAGATTTGTTTGAATTAAAAAGCTTGGGGACTATTTTAGCTTTTAACTCATAAAGTCTACTTTCTAAAGCTGGGAAATCAGTTTCAATTATAATATTATTTATGGGCGCTATGGGAAAAGCATAGCAACCTGCTCTCAAGGCTTGGTGATGGACCGGTTTAAGGATGTTGATATTAGATTTGCAGGTATTGCCATAAATTATCAGAGCATAGTCAATCTTGCTTAAAACAAGCATTTTGGTAAGATAAGCAATAGTGTTAATGTACGCATGGCTTTTCCAAGCAACGTACTGTATGAAGTTCACTCTTGTTAAAATAGAATTTTTCAACCGAAGACAGTGTGTTTTCCAACGATATTTGTTGGAAAACGTGAGCCCGAGAATATGGAGCGTCTGCACGTTTACCACTGGTAAGTCATTAATGCGCATCAGTAGATTTCCTGCATCACATGTCTGTTTTCGACAAATGTGCATTATTTTTTATTTTTATATAGAAATTTTAGCCCCTGACGAGTTTGCCCATGTGGGGATCTCTCGCGTGTACTGAAAGAGGAGACCCTTGTGGAATGCCATTCATTAGCGGAAAGGAATCAGAGAGATGATTGTTAATTCTAACTTGGATATACGATTTTCCAGGAACATGACCAATACTATGGTCAATAGCGAAATAGAGAAATAGAGAAATTGGAGTCCTTTTATTTTCGATGAAAGCACTGAAAAGTTGCTGTCAGAGGAGTATTCGCACCACACTTTTGCAAAATAATTACAAATCTCATTTGCGTCAGTTAAAGTACCATTGGAAGTGCGGATGGCAGAAATTTCGTTCAGCTTTGAAATCCCATTGAGTCTGTTGATTTCGTTCCAGACAACTTTCATTAATGTATTTCTGTGAATTCTTTTCGAAAAAAGTTCGAAACTAAGTGCCTTTGATTTTCGTAATTCCTTCCTGAATGGAGCATTGCCCTTTTTATATAATAACAAATGATCATGATCAGGACATCTTTTAAAGCGGTGCCATAGATCCGTTTTGTTTTTCCTCAATAACGAGAGCGCGTTGTTCCACCAAGGAAACCTAGGCGTTTAAAAAAACTTTTGAATTGAGGAATAGAGAGATGAGCAGCCGTGCGAATCACTTTAGATATAATAGCAGCATAATGGTTGCAGTTCCCGTTAAATGGCTTTGAATTCAGTAATGACTCGGCCTGCTTGGAGTAATTAATCCAATCCGCTTTATCTAGAAGGAATCTTTCCTGTTTTGCCGGAGTAACAGAGGACTTTGAAAAGTTAAGATTGATTATGATTGGAAAGTGATTGCTATTATGTAGATCATCAGAAATTATTAACTAGGTATTATTAATTGAAATAAGTTAACATTTTCTTTGATCAATTTGTACGAATGCACGCAGCCTATATGTACGCAGTATTGTTTTAATATTTTAAAGCCTATTTAATATGCTCTTTCTTCTGTCGGGAATTACGCCAAATTTAGCAAAGGTCTTTCGATCAGTTTTCTGTCTAGGATAAGGAGAAGCGTATACGCGCCAGCTTCAGTTCTCGAAATGATGGAAAGTTATAATGTTCTCAAATAAGGTAAACGCAAAAACAAAAGTCGTGTGGCGAACTAACAGCTTGTTCTGTCAATTTCGTTAAGAATATCGATTACAACCCGCTGAATTGTTTCGTTTTTATTCTTAATTATTGATCTCGAGTTTAAATGAGAAAACACGTCCACTTAATGCAACACTTTTATCGAAAATACTCCGGTCAAAAATACTTACAAATTTCGTACGAATCACATACAAAAACACAATCTTATCTTTAAGAAGCCTTGTTTTTTGTTATTTATTTATTTGCGCGCAAAAAAAACGTTTTACTCATATATTTTTTACTTTAGTACGGAAATTGAAAAAATGCTGCCCATTTGTTCGTGGCTCCGTATATTTAATGGGCTGCGAAGCATGAGTAGGCTTAGCCATGCGTCGACTGCACCAAAAACACTCATTCCGACTAATCGACCTGGGACTAATACGGATAATATTAGGTCGCAATTCTTGCAAGCCAAGCCCGAAATTTTAATTGAAAATCCGTAAGCCTTGCATGCTACCAACGATTCGAGTTAGACGTCAAAGAGTTTTAAATTTTAGATGTCAAAGAGTATAAGTTTTTGCTGTCATTTAAATCTCAAAAGGTTGGCGTCTGTGCTACGTGGCACAAATAAAAGAGAAAATAAACTCTAAATATCACAAGCTATCTGGGAAAATAATACAACTTTGCACAACACTTATCTTAAAGCGCCATTACGTTCATTGATATTTGTATTAAATACAATGCATTACGTTGTGTTTCCAATTGAACTTCAGGCGCTGGTTGTTGAAGTCGCGTACTGACTGCAATCGGTTAACTTTTGGGTGATTACTCCTTCCTACGGTGTTTGCATTTTGATCAAGAGCATCAGCCGTAGGTTCAACGCATTAGTCGCTCTATACAATTTCATAATAGATATGAGACCATAAACAAGTTAATAGTAAAAATTGTGTAATTATTTTTTTTTTTGGTTTGCTGTAAACGTTTGGATATCTTATATCCAGGTGTATGTCTCTAGTAACATGACATAGAAGCCAAAGATTGAAGGCGTGTTGCAGATTAGCAGTATTCCGAAGGAGTGGATATCCGAATAGAGTCAGGTAGTAATACATCAAGAGTATTGGATGTTTTGTACTCCGGAGTAGAGTTAGAGTGAGTTCAGGGTGAGTGTAGTTAGAACGGATATGGAAACCAGAAAGAAAACGCAAGATTTTGGTGAGAGTGGCGCAAAACGAGAACGTAGATAGACAAAAGAAAAGAGATAAGGGTAGAAAGAGAAATTGGCGGTTTTTGGTGAAGGCATTTAGATCCCTCAGATGAGTGTAATCGTAAGCACAAAAGATATCAAATAAGTTGTTGTAGATACGAAAGAAGCGAAAGTTCAATCTAAAATTGTTTTCCCTTTTGCACTTGAAAATTAGATATTCGGTTGATTCAGGTATCACGCCAAGGTCGCAAATGTCGCTGTCAAGTGCATAGATCATTTTCAGATAGGGTTTGTCATAGATATGGTTGGTCATAAGTCTGCCGAGGACTTCGATTTCTCAAGACGGGAAAAAAGAGTCCAGTAGGGATTTAAAGGGCATGGGTAAAAATACTTTGTAGAAAAGACGATCCGCTCTTCCTCTTGCGACTCGCTGGCGATAGTATTTCGGATGGAACGCAAAGCTTGCTTCACTATCAAATTGAGCTTCACGTGCATAGATAAGATGGCAGTGCTCAATGAAGAGGTTGTTCGGCATGTCATGGATGTCATAGACATGTTGATTTGTAGGGTCTTGCTTTTTAATGAGGGGGCCAGATCTACTGTCAGAGAAAATGACAAACTTTGTGTACCCATTCGATACAGACAGATCGACTGCCTGTTTAATGGCCAATAATTTAATGGGTGAAAAAGATAGATTATCGGGGATTTTGGCTGTGCAGATCGCGTCGAGGCGATATTTCACAACAGCAAAACTGCATATTTCTCGCTCTACAGAGCGGTCTGATGCATATATTTCTCAGCAGTTGTTGTGGTAAAACCGTAGCAGCTTAGTCAATATCAATATGTATACCTTTGATATGACTTCGGGTAAATAGCTCCGTTTATTGTAAACGAATTTTGTACCCAATTGAGCTTGGGTAGTGCGTATTAAGAAGTGTCTTGAAAAGATTTTTTTAATACTCAAAATTAATTCGTACTTGAAATTAGAAAAATTTTCAATAAACTAAAATCGTTTACATTTCTTCATTTATGGTTCATTTACGATAGAGTTGTTGTACTCGTGCTGATTAAAAGTAAGAGGCCGGCTTATGGTTCTCCATATAGAGTAAACTCAATCGCAATTTTAATATGTTACTCGACAACAATTTTACGATTGAAAGATTTTTCATTCGATAGTAAGAAATATGTATACCTTATCGATAGCTGTATACCCTCTGGTCGCTACAGCAAGTGCATAATTGACAGCTAGCAAGCTTAGTCGATATCGCAACCCATAAGGCGACCAAAATTTTCTAATGCAAAAATTTAGCAAATCTATGATACTCGTTATGAGGCGTACAACAAATGAGAACATCAAGGTCATAATTGTTTAATTCAGCGGCGTTTTCTTTAGATAACTGAACTAAGAATGCGATGACAAGAGAGAATTATTATTTAGTTTTAATCTTTTTCAATGATGCTTATTAAGAGCACGTGCGCAAAATGGTGAAAAAATTTGAATATATTTAACGGCATTTTAACGTGTTCTCAAACAATTTATAAAAGTTTTACTCATGTAGTGTAATGATGTTAGCTGCATTTAATTGAATTATTTGAATATCAATCTTAGTTAATGCACTCATACTTTGCAATATTTTAACAAACTTACAAAGTCCGCGGGAATTATTTTAAGATGAATAAAATAGCGTTTCATCCTAACCTAATGTGCAGGACCACGTGGAGGTAACTTTGTTGCAGGTAATGCAGTCTGTCAGTAAAAATACTCCAACAAGTTCATAGCGGCTCGAGGCATTTTGTAACATTGACAATTGCTAATGTTAAGAGTAAGGTTTGCTATCCTCGAGTTATATGGTTCAAAACCAATAAAGAAAAGGTCTCGTAATATTGTTATTATTAATTTGTTTAAATTAATGAAAGAAGTTCTTAGACTAAAAGAAAAAAAGGGGAAATCTAGGCAGTCATAAAGAACACGCTTTATGACGCTTTAAGAATTTATCCACAATTGGAGATTGCAGAAAAAAACTTGGTGAGAGTTAACAGTGGAGTAGTGCCTACGATAGTATTGTAGATTTAATTCCATAATTTGCTCTTTAAGTTTCCTTCCACGACTTAGTTTATAATTAGATATGCAGAAGCAGCAGACTTCGCCACTTGACCGATATGACTAAGTGCCCAAAGAGTTTTAACCTTTTCACCGCATGTTGCGATGACATTCCTTAATATTTTAATGATGCTCCAGCTGAAAGTCGAAGCATTCGAGATACCTTTTAATAATAACAGTTTTGAGTGTGCTTCTACAAGCAAAATTCATAGCTTGAAGGATAGCTGTGGCTTCAGTTGTCGAAGTTCGAGAACCGGCGTTAAGTAAGCGATTAAGCAAAACTTGTCCTGAAGCATCTACCACGGCATGGGCAGGTGTCACAACGTCAGATTTAGAGCCATCTGTATATAGGAGACACCGCGCGTCATTTTCCAGTATTTGGATTTCAAATTAGATTCCTAAAGACGTAACTTGGAATGTCCTCTTTTGTATACGTAGAGAGCGAAATGTCACAAAACCCACGGAGGGTAATATTCAATTCCTGCGCGACATATAAACAGTAGTCAATTACAGACGGCGTTTCTATGATTTCTTTGGCATTAATAGCCTTTTATACATCTTCTCCGGGAGTAGATTTATTTGAGTTAAGAGGCTTGAGAATAATTTTACTTTCTAATTCCTAAAGTCTATTTTTCAAAGGTGGGAGACCAGTTTCAACTATAATATTGTTGGTGGACGTTGTGCGAAAGGCATAGGTACTGGCTCTAAGAACTTAGTCATAAATTATCACATCATAGTCAATCTTCCTTTAAGCAAGGATTAAGCTAGGCGATGGCGTTAACCCGTGCATGGCTTTTCCAAGCAATGCATTGTGTGAAGTCCGCCTTAGTTAATATAGAATTCTTTAACTGCAGATAGTGTGGTGTCCAAAGTTATTTGTTGGAGAACGTGAGCCTCAGAATGTTGAGCAAATTAACATTTTGAATTGGTAAGTTGTTAATGAGGATCGGCCGATTTTCTGCATGGCCAAGGCGCTTTCAACAAATGTGCACCTTTTTCGATTTCCGCATTGAAATTGTAGAGCTTGAGGAGTTCGCCCAGGTTAAAATCTTTCCGAGAGTGTCGACTGATTTCGTGTTATCTTTTTCTTTTGTTAAAATGTATACATCGTCCGCGTGGAGACAATGTTCAAATCTCGGAATGTGACAAATAATCTTATTTATTTCATTAAAGCAATCTGGAAAAGCGTGACAGGGAGAAGAGATTCTTATGGAATACTATGCATAAGGGTAAACGATTTATAGAGATGATGGTTAGCTGTAGCTTTAAGTCATCTGTGCGATCTGAATAATTTGATACAGATGAAGAATTTGGGTCTACATTGATATGAAGACCCACCATACCAAATATTTCTTCGAAATAGATTAGGGATATTAGTTAGTTATAAAAAGGAGAAGGAAGTGCGGAGAATAAATTTAAAAAAAAAGTGTTACATTTACATATAACGGTATAATGGGAATAGGATTTGCGAAAAAACATCATAGTCGACTTTTTCGGTTTATCCATGCATTTATGCAATGTGCACACACATACCTCGATTGTCAAATAATTAATGATGATTAATTTATAGATGAACACAATTTTTTCACTCACTATCTCTAAAGAATGAACTCATATGAAGTGCTGTTGAAACATTTTAGAAAAATTTTCAGTAAAAGGCAGTTAACGTAGGCACAGAGGGCTAAAAGAACAACAAAATATGACGCCATGCAAACAAGGTCATGCTCTTAAAAAGACTGGGATATTTACAACAACGAAGTAGTGAATCTTAGCATTGGTGCACCCGATTTATTAGAAAATTGCTGCAAAATATTTAAAAAAGCGACAGAGCATCGCTTGGTAAGTTTTATTTACATTTTTTGCTAGGTGCCGGAAATCTCAATGTCGACACTTAATATAAACTTTGTAGAAAATTGAAAAGGAAAATAATTGCCGTCCGCTCTTTCAACGGTCACCTAGTGGCACTTATGAAGCGCGCTCAACAGTTGCCAACTATTTTGGAAAAATGTATAAAAGCATAGTAAATTGGTAAAGAATTACTTACTCCATTTTTGAGTTTTCTTTTCTCTAATAAATATTTGTCTGAATTTATCTGAAATATTTATCTTGACAACGAAGACATTTTTATAACACCCGGTGCTACGTAGGGCTTTCATATCGTACTTTGTACTTTAATTGATTTAAAAGGCTATTTTCGTGGATGGGATCACTTATATGATAGATTTGGACGTTATAAGCCAGTTCCATGGTCTTAAAATTATATCAGTCCCTCTTAATAGTGATGGCATCGATTTGAAACAATTGGAAGATTTCCTTAAATCCAATCACTTTAAATCGAAAAATAAGGAATTTTGGGGTGTGTATTATACGACGCCCACATTTCACAATCTTACCGGTATACTGTTTTCGGATAATGTTTGCCAAATTCTGATAAAGTTTGCTAGGAAATATGATTTCCTTATTACGTGTGATGATGTGTACAATGTACTTCATTATCAGGATGAGAAGCCCCCAATCCGGCTTTTTGTTTATGATCATTGTAATGATGAGGATTCCAAAGAACATGTCATATCAAATGCAAGTTTTCCCAAAATTATAGGTCCAGGCATACGTTTAGGATGGATCGCACTTTCTTACCGAATGAAAGCCGTTTTAGATAATAGGTAATAATCTCTAATTAAGTTAAATACAAACATTTTCATAAAATTAATTTTTTTCAAAAACCAGTGGAATTGCCAACAGTGGTTGCTGTTTGAATAATTACACCTCTTGCGTGGTGTCGTTTATTCGAATTAAATTTAGCTCAAAAACATATACGAGATTTACAAAGTTGGCTGCAAATATGCCAAAAGTTGCAAAATGTTACAACCCTAAGGTGGCTATTTTATATGGATACGATTACCTGAGCAATGTATTGCAGCAGAATTTTTACAAATGTGCATCAAAGAGGAGAAAATTATTTTTATAGCCGGCCAACGCTTTGCCGCTGCTCAAGATCAAGCTGCTAATTGCTTTAGATTGGCAATAGGCTTTCATACTAAAGAAAAAATAAAGGACGCTGACTTAAGAAATTGTCAGCCTTTAATCCGCTTTTTAAATAAATAACGTTATCCCCAATTATTAAAAAATACTTATTATTATTATAAAACCCATTTTTCTGGGTTTTGTATACGAGTTCGCAAATTAAACAAATTACGTTCATAAGGTTCTCTAAACATAATAATAAGCTTTGTGGGCGAAAGCATGCAATATCATAACCAACAGGACTAAATAAACTCTTGTTATAACACAGTGGACCGCTTATGACGTACAACACATGTGACTGCTACCAAATCCAATAAGTATAGTTGCTATCTGACTATCACCGTACAGCTTATACGAATTGATTCGATATTGCATGATAAGATCATCAAGACCATGGCTTATTCTTATCTCTGATGGCATACAAAACCTTTGGTCGATCATAAATAGAATATGCCTATTCCTCCGCATACAATTTTCCACAATATATAATCAAAACCATACATGCTTTTCAAAACGCACTACTAAGACGATGTGTTGGTCTTTTTCCCTCAACTCTGAAACAGCTTCTAAGATCCATCTCAGATTAACTGCCTATTTCTAAGAGGGCTTATCTTCTAACGGCAAAGGGACTATTAAAAGCCAAGACGTGTATACTGACATTTTTCCAGATAGTAGCTTCCAGGTACAATGAAGTCTCCAGCAGCTGCACAAGTTGCTACCAAAAATGCAGTCATATTTTAAGCAAAGTCAATTCTATCCTAGTCTGGAACTTGACTCATGCCAAGTGCAAAATTGATCTGAATATTCTTAAATGTGCAGCTAATTCCAAAAGGTATTTGCTACTCTTAAAACAACAAAAAGGGAGCCAACAAATATATGAAACAAAGAACAAGAAAAAGCAATAAAAAAACGAATGTAAAAACAAGGAAGTTTCTTGATCGTCTAGTGAAATAAAGAGTTAAGAAAAATGAGTTTAAAAGTAGGAGCTTCAAGGAGCGCTTCACTGACCCCATTAAATAAAGGAAAAAAGGTACTTAAACGTCTTTTAAATAGAAAGTAAATCTCCTTTATTGCCTGAAAATCACGTTTAATCACCGCACGGGAAAGCGGTATCAAGCTTCACTGCGTTTGAGATCCGCTAGGAAGCCATAAAATCTTGTAAAAATTACCACTTACCTGAGATTGACAACTCTTCACAACAGCTGTTTGAATAATAAAAAAGATCTACAAGAAAAAAGCAAGTATTGCCCGTTATAGTCAGGCAATTATAACAAAACAGGTGGAAAATGCCTACGGAAATCGAAAATCTTAATCCCAATGTATACAGTAAATGTAAGGAACGGCCTATAACCAAAGAAGATATCGATGAAAGCATCCCAGATCCTTTTGACACGCGAGAAATCTTTGGTAACATTTTTGCTTTCTCTCTCTTAAAATTCTATAACATATTTTCTTGTTGCATTTTATAATTTGATTTACTTTTCAATGGGGAATTGCCGTAAAAATTCTAGATCTTATTCGCAACATTAATGATCCTGAACATCCGTTGACACTGGAAGAATTAAGAGTTGTTGAAGAGGATTTGATTAAAGTTCACAATGATTGCGATGAAGTTTTCGTCAATTTCACTCCGACCATACCGCACTGTTCTATGGCTACTTTAATTGGCTTGTCCATACGTGTTAAGTTATTAAGGTCTCTACCGCCACGTTTCAAAGTAACCGTAGAAATAACTCCAGGAACACACGCTTCCGAGAATGCAGTAAACAAACAACTAGCAGATAAAGAAAGAGTGGCAGCTGCTATGGAAAATAAACATTTGGCTGAAGTTATTAATCAATGTATAGCTTTAAAAGATGCCGAGACAGGCCTACTTGTGCCCTAAATGTCAAGAATAGTAAAAGAGTTTTTTTTTTATATTATCAATTGTGTTTCAATTAAAGTAATAAAAGATAAAAGTACAATAGACACTACATCCTTAATTGGAAAAAACTAAGTCTTCTTTTTGGCTTGCATCGCAGAAACTTCTGTCCTCTGCTTGGTAGGATCATACTTGTATGTTTTGACAAGAGGACCTCTACCGGCCTGCGAAAAGCGTATCTCATCCATGCGCTGACGCTCTTCAATCTCCTTGGCAATTTTCATGTTTTGCCAAGCTAATCAAGCAAAATAAAAAAAAAAAAAAAGAGTAATTTATGTTGCAACAAAAAGTAATTCTTAACTCACAGTCTTTCATGCCCTCGACAAACTTTTTCTTTTTTATTGGCAAGGTCTCTGGTGCATGGACTACCATTTTGTCAATCTTAAAAAATTCCCGCACAGAAGGAATTTTCAGAACAGCTACCTAATAAATATCTGTTAGTATTAACATTCAGCCCATGTTTTGTTTCTTACTTGACCCAATGATATGAAATTACTACAAGCCCAATAGGTCAAAATTGCCGTTGGAAAATTCATGGTAAACGGAAATATAACAATTGGCAACGCTCGCAAGATATATTTCATTGTTCCCATATTCTGTGCCGACAAACGGGCACTGTCCGTACCAATTTCTATCGTCAAGTATAACGTGGCACTTGTAATAATGGGCAGCAAGAAAGTGGGATCGGCTATAGTCAAATCTGTAAACCAAAAGAGTCCACCATTTCGCATTGACTCAACCGGTGTATTAGCCATTGCTCTTAAGCCCATGAAAAATGATATGAATAGCGGCGCTTGAGCAAGAGGCACAATCATATTCTTTAATGGGTTGACATCCTTCTCTTTCATAAATGTCATCATTTCTTGAGCGTAACGCGCAGAGTCGATAGCATTACCCGACTGACGAGCTTCAGTCATTTTCAGTTGCAACGCTTGTAATTGTGGCATATAATTGCCCATTTTGGCTGCATTTCGTTGAGCCAAAATTACTAGAGGGAATATTAATGTACGCACGACCGCCGTTCCTAACGCTATAGCCGCCCACCAAGGCAAATCCCAAGTTACATGTAAAAATTCCATACAATTTTCAACCAATCCAACTGGCGACCAACCTCCTAAGCCGATAGAAGCAAATGTTGGCTCTCCAAGAGCATTTACAACCTGTGTTGCACTCTCTTCAGCACCTGACGGAACTACCGGAGGAGCTGGTATATCCGCTAAATTAACCATAGTTTTTTCCGTCATTTCAACTGCACTGTCTGTGCGGACGTAAGTCAAACCTAAACCCGCAATAAATTGACTATTGAATTTCGCATTCCGGCTTGACACTCTGTGCACACGACTATCTCGTTTATTTCGTGCTGCAATAGTAACAGCTGTTGGTGTTAGCTGAGATATAAGAAAATCTTTGTTTTTCTCATAATTTGTACCCAGTTTACGGTTTATCTCGTGGAAGTTTGAATTATTATTAACAGGCACTTGACTATGACATTCCGCATTCCAAAAGGACAATCTGCTCACTTCAGTATCCCGTTTATTTAATACTGGGATACCAGCAGCTGTTGACATTACCTTGGATATAACAAAATTTTTGTTTTCCCTATCATTTTTGTCCGCTTCACAGATTACGTCATAGAAACTACCATCATCCATCGTCAGTAATTGGCTATGGTATTTCGGTGTTAAATTCCGTACAGAACAATTTCCATTTATCTCATCATTTTTGCCAAGTTTACGGGTTATGCCATGGAAGTTTCCATTATCCATAATCGGTACTTCACTATGGCATTTTGCATCCCGGCATGACACACTGTTCGCGTGACTATCCTGTTTATTTAATATTGGGATAGTAGCGTTAATACTAGCAGCAGTTGATGTTAGCTTGGATATAAAAACACTTTTGTTTTTCTCATAATTTTTGCCTAGTTTACAGGTTATGTCATGGACACTTCGGAAAGCTGTTTTAAGTTCAATCTTTTCAATTATATTTTTATTCAAATTTCTCTTTAGATGAATTGATTTAAACACTTTTGCCTGACGCAGCATTTGCAAACGTTTAAACAACATTATGTTTCGAGTTTCTTTGATATATTTACTTATATTTCTTTGTGTTTTTAAGTGTAATTGTAGATTATTGACTTGTTGACAGTGATGTACAAATAGTGTTGCAAACTTTTTTTTTTTTGGGACTTTGGGTTAAGATGGGCCAAGCCAATAAATTTGTAACTTATATGTCTAGATAATAATAGTAGTAATTATTGGCAAGAAATATATATAAAACACAAAAAAAAAAAAGCGGCCGTAATACCTAAAGCCGATATGTTAAGATGCTCGCGTTGTTGAAAGTGATGTGGAAAAAAAGTGTTGCAAACTTTGGCTGAAAACAAAAATGAAATGTTATAGGATTAGAAAATGATTGAACGCAAGAAATAAAAATTATTTATTATGCATTAAAAAGATAAATTTTCTTTTCTAATAAAGCAAGTTAGTTCCCTGATATGACGTACATTTTTTGCTACAAATAGATCGAGGACACTATCATATAACTTGTAGAAGCTGAAATAACCTCTAATACCATCAAGCCTATGACATCTGAAGATTAGATGCTCAGTAGACTCGACAACGTTGCAAACTTCACAAATATCACATGGTATAGCACGAATCATTTTTAAATATACTTTATTATAACTGTGACCACTCATAAGTTTATAAAAAATTTTGCTTTCCCAGGAATTAAAGGAAGCCTCTGAAAACGATTTGAATTGAAATGTGGGATTTATTTTCTAGAAAAGGCGATTGGATTTAATACGCGCAATCTCTTTAAATTCATTATTTAGTTGTTGAAACATGTTGTTGCGAGTTGCCCGTATTGCTTCATTGGGAGCGTATTTGATGGACGACATTGTCTCATCAACTTAAGCCCTTTTTGCATGAAAGTTGGGTTTTTCATTGAAAAAAAAGACGCAATAACCAGGTATCCCAACAAGGTAACAGTCATCCACTTGAGATTCATGTAACATCCTTTGTATATCAAACACATATTGATTCTCTGCATCTCTTTTATTTATTAGAAATAGAGCTGACGTGGTATCCACAAAATAACAAACCTTGATACCATCAGTAATAGCCACCTCAATAGCATGTCTGATGGCAAGCAATTCAATAAAAACCGAGGAAAATTCTACCGCCATTTCGACTCTAGGTACTATTTTAGATAGATGCTTCGCTACCGAGAAGCTAGATAGATTATATTCGATGAAACCGTTAGTGGCATATATATAAAATACGATAAACGTTTAATATTTCCGTTCTTTTAGATGTAAATTGTAAAATTGTAAAAGGTGGTTTATGGCGGCAGAATAAGAGGCCGCCACGTAAAGCAACAAAACTCGGGAAATACCGCCAGCAAAACTGCCATTCACCTCCATGATGTCTTAAAAAATTATTTCATCCAAGCCCAATCTAACAGTTTAGATATAACATAAACTTTGAATTTGAAATTTGTTTAAGCAAAAAATTAAATGAAAATATGAATTTTCTTTTACAATAACAACATAAATAAAATAAACTGCAGTATTCATTTTCAATGTAGAAAACAAAATGTAGCATTTATTTATAGCGTAGGAAGCCTCTTGTCTTCAACCCCTTGTGTTAATGCTTTAACAATTCCATTTTTAAATCGTGCTGCTCTTGAGAATCTAATTTGTCGATGATTGACCTCAACAAATTTTCGAATAGATCCGGTTTCCCTCCCTTTCGTCTTTCCTTTTCACTATAACCAACAATTTGCCCATTATTTATAAAAGAAAAAGAAAAGATTCCTGGGGAGGCCCCATTGCGTAAAACCGCCGTCCTATTGTGGTCTTTAGTAGAGCGATCTCTTCGCGGCCTCCACATCACTTTGCACTTTTCAACTAAAGAACATAATTGAATTCAATTTTTGTACTATATTTACTGAACATGCGCATCTCTGTGGAAGAACGATTCCACACTTTCTCTTTTGCTTCTTCATTTCGAAAGCCTGTCATCGTTTGTTGCGCACTTCTTGCCTTTTTAACGCTGTGTTGATTGAATGCCCTTCCATCGTTTTTTTTTTTTAGTTTTAATTTTTTTCTCAAATTATTTAATTTGGGTTAATATTTTTTTTTCTACCTGCTTGTGAAGTAATAAAAATGCCATAACAATTCCAACGTCTGAAATATTAATCATATGATTTTGTTTTGTTTTCCTAAATATCACGCTGTTTTCCTGTCAAGAAGACGGACGAAGAAACTTTAAGATTTTGTCGTTAATGTCATAAATTCGCGTCAACGCAAAACGCAACGCTAGCTATATATTGAACTAAATGTAAATCCATTTTATTTTTTTGTCTATCTGTCACGCAAAACGTACAACACAAGCATTGTGCTGAGCATTTAATTGTGCCAGCGTCCGAAAGAGCAGTTAATTATTTATTTGTTATCTATATAGATTGCACATGTGTGCAATTTGGTGTAAGAAAAGATGTTGTTTATAAAATATTCAAGAATTTTAAGAATATCATCGCAAGTTCATTCTAAACTTAACAACTATGTGCCAACAACGAACTCGTTACGTGGACTAGCCAGGAGAAAAATAGAATTTAAATTTCTGCCAGAACCTCTCTATGGACCGAAAAGGGACGAAGTAGATATGGTCAAGAAGGAATTAGCAGAATTAACGGGTGGCATGAACATGCCCCAATTGCAACAAATATTAGAACCCCATAATCATAAAACAAATTCTAAGCAACTTACATTACCATGTCAAAGTAGTGAAAAATATTTACAGAAAGCAACTGAAGAGGACAATGCCAGAGGCTTGCTAGCCACTTACAATTTGGCAGCTTACGTAAATAAATCTGACACTTTGCAACAATTTCTAAAACTCGGGGTCGATTTAAACCATATTGAAAGAAAGAAAGGCTTGCCGGAATTCGTACTGCGGCTTCGTTTCGAAGAAGATGTAAGCCCTTATTTGTTATTTCTTAAGGACCAAAATGTGCCGGCTGAAAGATTGGGTGAATTTATAACCAAAAATCCTTTAATTTTTAAAGTTCATTTGGGTGATTTGCAAACCAGAGTTAACTACCTAAACGCCAAGAAGTTCTCAAAAGCACAGATTGAACGAATCTTAACCTCAAATCCTTACTGGTTAATGTTCTCGACGCGACGTATTGATCGCAGATTAGAATTCTTTCAAAAAGAATTCAGGTTGGCTGGTGCAGACGTACGTTTTCTTGCTAGTAAATTGCCTAAATTGATAACCTATAACATGGACCACATACAGAAAGCCACCTTTTGTATACGTGAAGAGATGGGCTTCAATAAAGATGAAATCAAATGTTTACTATTGGCCAAACCTCGCTTATGGATATTGAGTATGTTGTTCTTTATTTAATTCTTAAAAACCATCATATAACGTGTTTTTCTTTATCAGAAAGTGATGATCTTGTTGAGCGTTTTGCTTATGCGCATCAAGAAATGAATTTGAGCCACCAATTTATCCTGAAAGTGCCTCAAATTTTGACATCGCGAGAATTTCGTCTACGTGAACGTCATGAATTTCTGAAAATGTTGGGCCGAGCCCAATACGATCCAGAAAGGGATCTATATATATCTCCGAAATCGTTAGTAGAAGGAAATAATTATTATTTTGTACGTAACATTGCAAAAAGTGATATGGAGACATTTGAATTATTTTTAAAAACACGATAGTTTCCGTAGATGTATTGAGCATGTAGTGTAATTCCCTGCAGGCTTGTGCAAATATATTAATAAATTTATATTGTTCTGGTCAGCACGACAATCCAGATTATCCATCTGTCGCAATGTGTCTAAAAATTTAAATTTGAAGGCAGTACCAGCTGCTTTAAGCAATGTCTAATTGGAACGTCTTCTAATTGTCTAATCGGCACATTCTTCGTTTGCGAGCCAGCAAATAAACCCCAGATGATTCAATATGGTGAGCACAAAGGGTTCAATGCGAATTCGGCATATTTTAAACAAAATATTCAAGAGAAAATTTCTCAGGAAATATATGTTAATTGCATTTACCCACTGATAGTTGAACATAAAAAATTGATATTTTAAGCAGAACTTGTAAACGGAAATGAACTGAAAATTCAGCCCACTTCTTAGCTAAAGAAAACAGTGTATTATTATTATTATTATTTTTATTATTTTAATGATGAGTTTGAATGACTAAATATATGTGTATGTGCACTTTTTAAGATAACGAAGAAACTGATGCCGTTATACGTTAAGTGGAAAATATGCAAAAAGTGTAACAGTAAGGTGCACATAGAGATGTAAGAATAACGTTGGAAACTTTGAAAAAATAGTGTTCCAGGGAAAACTTTGATTACACATAAAAATTGTGAATGATAAGAAATTAACGATAGCTCAAAAATACAGATTCGTTTTTCTAATAAAGCAATTTAATTCCCCGAGATTACGCTCGTCTTTTGCTGTAAAGTGATCGAGAAGGTTGTCATACAAATTGAAAACGCTGTAAGAACTAATACAGTCGAGCCTTTGATATCTTAACATGAGATGTTTAGCAGATTTGTTCGCATTTCAAACTTCACAAATATCACTTAATATAGCGAGAATCATTTTTAAACATACTTTACCATAAGTGTGACCGGTCGTGGGCCTATAAAATATTTTGACCTCCCAGGAATTAAAGGCCGCTTCTGATAGGGGTTTAAAGTAAAAAGTGGGGTTTATTATACGGAAAAGGCGATTAGTTTTGGCACGTCCAACTCCTTTAAACTCACCGTTTAGTTGTTGAAAGATTTGTTTTCGAATTGCCTGTATTGCTTGATTGGGGCATATTTGATAGATAAAACTGTACATCAAATGGAACCAGTTTTGCATGAAAATCGGCCTTTCAAATTGAGATTTGAATACCATCCTACGTATTTCGCATACATATTGATTATCTAAATCTCTTTTCTTTATTAAAAGCCGAACCGACATGCTATCAGAAAAACGCGTATATTTTCTAATACCATACCGCTACAGCTACCTTTACAGCAAGCCCGATGGCAAACAACTCTCTCAGAGTTAGTGTACATCCGACCATTGCTGGCATATATATCATAGATGATGTTGCAATAAAGAAGTTTTTCCTAACATAAAATTCTCACACAAGAAAGATTTACATTTCGCTTCTTCGTAGATATCGATAAAAAGACGTACATGAAGACTTTATACCCATTGGTAATGAAATTCCAGGGGGCGATTGAGTTTGTCTTGTCAAAAATGTGACTTAGTTTTTAATGACAAAACGGGTAGCTAGATGAGACAAATTCACTGGGGGATTACAAGATGTAGTATATGCAAATTTGACTGACAAAGTGGACCAATGCTCTATACAGTGTCAGAGCTTTTTGGTGAGGCAATTCCGACTAATTGTTTGATGATGTCACATCCATATTGGCAGTTTCCGAAGGGTTTCTCGTAATGCCCTCAAAGAGTTAGGCTCTTATTTAATATTCTGTCCTGACTAACTTTAGTTCTAGAGCCCAATTTTACGTTTGTAGCCCTTGGCAAAGTAAATTGTATTTGTTTTGCTAAAATTAAAATATAAATTAAGATCGGCACATGCAACAAAAAAAAGGTAACAGGTAGTGTATTTTTTTTGACAACGATATTGTATTTTTTTTTGGTTAGGATTTTATTAACATCTTCATTGTCACTCTTTGAAGACACCGTAGGTGAATTTTTGAACGAAGTCAAATTCGTATCATACTATTTCTGGTCGGCATAGTCGAAATAATTCGCTGAGTATTTCAACTCACCTCTTTGTAAGTTATATTCTCTGAAATTGTTCAACAAATTATTTTCAAAGTAATTTTCGTCTATAATAATCGGATTAAATCTTGTCTCCATAGGGAGGTAGGCTGATGTTCTTTTGACTGTTTTGGATGCTATCCCGGGGAACCCTGATCAAAAATCCAGAAGTAAAGAGGAAATTTTTTTTTTTAGAGGAGTTCACAGGATTGTTAATACAAATAATAATGTAATTATCCACTGGTATTGAAATCACCAAAGGCTTATTTTAACTATTACTATATTGTATTATTAATTTATTTTTCTTTAAATTCTAAATTATTTATGTTAGATTAATATTATTATAATTTATTTATTGCAACGAAATAAATTCTTCGATTAGAGTAAGATGAGGCGTCTGTAAACAGACGATGCCAGTCCTTGTTTTCCAACATGTTTTCTTCACGTTTAGTTCTCTGAGGACTTGATTTTCCTTATATGCTTTTTGTGTATGCTGAGAGTGAAATATCACAAGAGTTGACTTTTGACCACGTAATCCATTACGTTTTTATTTTGAATCCGTAACTTTTAAAAAGATATCATAAATTCATTTTCTTCGTGTTGTTCAAAGAAAGTAGAGCTCCAGGTATATAAGTAAATGAATATCCTTGCGCTCCTACTTTCGAGTGCGTCCATTTTGTACAATCATTGAATTTCAGTTATAAAAATTGATTCCGCCTTTGAATATAAACACGTTAATGTGTCAAGTTTCATCAAGTACACTCGAAAATTGCGATCTGCGGATTGAACACTAAATTTTACGAATGCTTAGACTTCAATCGGTTCATAAGCGACGATAGAGTGTAAGAATCACAAGTTGGGCGTCTACTAAAAGCCCGAATCGGCCCCTCTTTGAATCCAATATGGCGAATATAAAAATGAAAAATCAGACAACAAGTGTGATGAGTCCAGCGGGCATTTAGGTATCATTAAATCGGTTTTGTCGCCCATGCTGGGTAGGTTACATGTAGCAATTTAAGAACTTTATATATGAATGAACCAATTATTCCTCAATATATTCCATCCTATAATAGTTTTACGCGATCTCTGAAATTATTTTCTACAAAATCTCAGTAACTGCAACAATTACTTCATTGTGAAAAAAAATACCCGGTTAAGCAATAATTTTTAAATTGTAAACAGTCACAGCAGAATATCGTGAAAGGAGAGAGTGCTGCAACAGACAATACATGGATAGATTTATTTAATTTTAATAATATTAAATATTGATGTTTATTCTTTATTAGAGCAAAGGGTTTTCCGCAATGTTTTAATAGTTTGCTATCGTTTTACCGCTTTAAATGTAATCGACTAAACATTGTTTCTGCAAGTCAAAGAAGTGTCCTCTACAATCCTTCTTTGACCGCTTTATCTGTTTTGGAACTGAAAAATGTTCTGCAACTTTTTATAATAATTGGGCACTACTTTGCTGAATGTTGAAAGTTTTATTCGAATACAAACCGGATACTCCCCCTTTACAAACTTTCCTAATTCTGATTCTAGTTTTAAAAAAAAACTTTTATCAAAAGAAGCAAGGGTACCATTGTAAGGCATTGTGACCGAGTGGTGTTGGTCTCGAAGAACGGGGTCGATTTTAGCAACTTACTTGACAATTTTATTTTCAGCTTATAATTTTTGGCGGATTTTTGTTTTTCTATTTTTTTTAATTCAAAATTACGCTCATTTGATAAGGTAAAGTAGAAATCTCTTACATTTTATTATATTTTATAAAATGGATTATATATATTATGTGTAAATTTTCAATTGTTTTATTACATTTATGTAAGTATAAAATCGTTATTTATAGATATTTAAATGAAGAAAAATTAGAAATCGATTTAACAAAACATAAAATGGTATATTTTAAATGAATGCGTAGTATATGAGACATTACAACAAATAAGAAAAATATAGGACTACCGCCTGATGGTTAATTCATGAAATGATGTCGTGTGATGATTTATTAATATTGATGTCATAATAAAGATGAAAAAAAAAAAAAATAGAAGTTTCTCACGGTTTAGCTATGAAATATTTTTTTTACGACAAAATATAAAATAGTTTTTTTTCTCTCCATGAGACAAATATACGTTTTCAATTTTTTTTTTTTGAAATTTTATCAGATTAAAAAAAAAGAAAAAGCCGACTTCTGTAGACGTGTAAATAAAATTAAATATTTAAAATTCATTAAAAAAAAAATAAAATATATATATATATAGATATACATATGTATAAAAATGTTTGTTGTTTATAGGCATAAAAGAATCACACTTTCTTTATTAAAAAAGAAAAAAGAGATAAATGTAGAGCACTTCAGTCAATGACTACACGGGTAAGCAATATGCCCCGTTTACTGAGCCACAATCTATAAATAAAAAATAAGTTTTTGAATTTAGATATAAACAAGTAAGACAGTTATATTCGGCGAGGGCCGAATCTCGCATAGCCACCACAACGCTTTTCGCATTCTGTTCTCTAAGTTCTTTTATTTGATGCCCATATCGCTGGCATTATTAAGGTAAAATTTATCTCGTTTCCTATCGTATTCATTTTAAAATTACCCCATTTTTAGGCAGATAATCGGAGTGTGCAAAATACATTTAAACATTCTGTCTTGTTTGCCTTATGATAAATGAACACAAAAACTCAAAAAAGCAAAAAACCATATTTGATCACTTGCAACTTTGTGTGAGCATGGCCGGTTGATTCTATTTTCGGTCCTAGAGTAAACTGTTTCGTAAAGCAAGTGTGAAAAATTTCTGGGCTCTAGCTTTATTAATTTCCGAGCGACGACGAACTGACCAATTTGGCTCATTTTCAATACCAAACTGCGCGCAAAAACTTCCAATGTTTCTGCCAAATTTGAAATCGATATCTTTATTTTTACGACCAGGAGGGTGCCAATAACATACACCATACAGACACACAGACGAACGGACATGGCTAAACCAACTCAGAATTTCACGCTGATCAAGAATGTATACACTTTATAGGGTCTCTGAAGCTTCCTTTTGGGTGTTACATATATTTTGGAAAAAAACAAAAAGAGTATATCCCCATCTTACAGTGGTGGTGGGTATAAAAATGCAAAATTAAATTGTCTTATTTACCCTAAGCCTGCTCCCAAGAGCAACGATAATACATTCGACAAGATGAGGGAATACAAAATTTCGCGAGAAAATAGTGAATTTTTGCCGACGCGTGTCAAGCGTATAGAATAGCCAGTCGTTTTCTTCCTCTGCTGATTCTGGGGATGTTCAAATTTCCAATCTCTGTTTAAAAACAATAATAATAATAATCACAATAATATAAAAACTAAATTAAAATGACTACAAATTAATAGGTGTGTGCATGTATTCTAATCATTTTTCATTTGAAAAAGCATTTATTAAGAAAAACCGGCACAATATATATTAATCAAAACATTTTCCGTCATTTGCTACAATTTTTTCCCACCTTTCTAACAACATGGCGATACAGAGTCGAAAGAACTCGTTTAACAGTGATTCAATCAAGGATCCATTTTCGCACTTCAGTATTTCGAATCGGCGTGCAAGCCAAGGCATGCTGCATTATGGCCATGAATATTCCGCTTGGTTATCAATGTGGACAGCTTTCCAAGGATAAGCTATGCCTTTTTGACAATGGAATTGTCGAAGGAGATCCACTCATCATTGCCAGTCACAATATGCCACAGAAAAGTCTTATTTTTTGCCTGACAAGCAATGATGAAATCGCGATGTTGGAACGGTTCAAAATGATATTTTCAGTCAAATCGTATGGTAGTCATTTTCCTTTCTTATGGATCTGTCCCATTGCATGTAAATGTCTAGAAACAGTTGATTCATCAACTGCTAAGCTGTTCGAACATTTTTTGAGAGTTTGAGCTAACATCAAAATTACCACTTTTAAAAATATTGAAACCAAAACCGTCAATTGGTATATGATGGAGTATTATCATCATAAGCTTCCAAAAGTGTTTGATGGGCTTCGACAGCAGATTTCTTCAAATCAAATAACAAAAGTAGTGAATGTCGAAAATGCAATTTTAAGTTGGTTAAGTTGTTAAGTTAAGTGTACAGACGGTGATGACTCAATAATACTAAATGGAAAACTGGTATTTTATGTAGATAAAGGTCAAAATCACCGAATTTAACGACCGTTGTATACGTTGACACCTCGCATTACTTTATAATTTTCAGCAATAAATGTCGCTGATCAAAATACATGCAAACACGTAATAATTTGAAACAATGCGTACATAATTAAGTACAGAAATAAAAGCGTAAAATATTGTTAGTAATACTTAATAAATTTTATTGGACTTACTTTGGTGGTTGTTGATCAGGCCGACTGTTCCATTCATCTAACCAATCAGTGTCCTTTTGTGTCTCCCCAGCAGTCTATAATCATAAAATAGAAAATTATTTCAAAATTTGTTATATATAAAAATATCTGATGTATTTTTATAAACGAACTTTGCTCCAATAGTTAATGTATACATGTTTAAGCTCATCCTCACCGCACAATTCTGTGTTTGGACTATTAGGTGGCGACTTGGGGCTGAAATGAAAAATGCATATAAAAGTGAAAAAGTTGAAAAAAAACTCGCACCCAACAGAAAGAATATTTCCAAAATTGCCTTTACATTTACATTAAAGTGCATGAGTAAGAAAAAGAAATGAAATTTAACCAATTTCTCACCTATCGTGTGTGGAGCTGGCTAAGGAAACTACGTGACTCGACGGATTTGATTCACGTTGAGCTTCACGTAATAAACGTAAATACTCCTCACCGTTAGAAAAGGGCAATGGCGTTATTCGCTCAGGACTCTTAACACCAGCCATTGTAGCAGCTGTACTCAACTCAATCCAAGATTCTGCAAAAGAGAAACAAGAAACAACGATCGAAATGAAAGAAAACAATTGTTAATCACTTTGGTTAAATTATTATGAAATGAAACTTAAGAAAATACTATGTTTTCCTCCCTGTATTTTATTTATTCTTTGAAAGAGCAGTGCAAGGATTTAAATTAAACTTGATCGTTATATTTCTCTGCCTGAAAGCAAATAATATTAGTAGGGACAGTAACCACTATTTTTGAATAACACGCATTGGTACTGCGTTTAATTTTTCGAGCATTGACCAATAGCCACAAAAGAAAATGTACATCGAACACTGAGCCACCCATACCATATCTTGCAAAAAAAAAAAGTCAAAGCATCAAATTAAGCGTCAAAATTTGTGAACACGCTTTGCCACTATTCTTTCTTCTGTATTGCAGTCACAGTGTACATCGTAGTGAATAATCTGCTGAATAAAAGATTAATAACTTATTTGCAATGGTCAGGGGCTCTCTGTTCGAAGCCATACAAATACAATGTGTGCCTTTGCGTTATACTTTGCTCAGATAGGCAGTAAGAATTTGTAATAAATTTATACAAATTTATAAATATAGACTGCATTACAAATACGAAATATGCACGTAAATGACACGCACACATCAATAAGAATTATACGTCTGCCTAATACGTGCATTCCGTCATAATGTTCATTAATGCAAGCAAAATAAAGTGTCATGAGACACGTAATCGATCGAAGAGATTGTAAGAGAGGTACACAATAAATGCAAGCAAAAGTATTATAATATTCGCTGTAGGGCGAATTTTTGCAAAGTATTTTAATTATCATATATTTATTTATTGTTACTATGGTGTCAGTTGGCCGAACGATACTATTAGGTAGTCCGGAAATTTCTTGTGGTGCTTCCCTATGAAATAAGATGATTTTTTTTATATTTGATGTTTGCATTAATTTTGATCAGCGACTTCTGCAGATAAAAATGACAAAGTAAGGCGAAATAGCAATGTACATAACGAGTAAATTCGATGATTTTGCAGCCTGCGAAGATCCTTTAAAAGTGGTGATACAATCTGACTGAAAATGCCATTTTTTTGACGGTTGTTGCAAGAGCTGTCAAGGTTACATACTTGCAGCTCGAATGGGAAGTTTTGCCGCAACTAGCGTACTCATTAAACAAAGCGCCTTCTGATTACCACTTGTTCTCAAATTGATGCAGCATTGCTTGACTTGCACGCGGTTTCGAAATCTTGAAAAAGTGCAAAAATGAGTCGATGCTTGGATCGCTGCCAAAACAATATAAGTTATTTCGACACGGTATCGAAGTATTAAACTCTTTGTCTTTGCTGAGTTAAGTTTTTCTGCAACCTCACGAATCGTCTTGTGTCGATTAGCTTTAATCGTAACCTTTAGTTGGTTGTCATCAATGGTATTTAGCCAACCAAAACTCAACAAAGCTTTCATTCAAAATTTCGTGAACGAAATTTCGCAAACCAATTTTGGCAAGGGCGTGGTGCTACAGCATTAATTCCATACACATACGTCTGCCGCCCTTTTATCTTTTTTGAAGTAAAAAAGTAAAGTATTCGAATGAGCAGTCGAGTGGATAAAGGATCGCAATTAACAATGCAAGGAGCATAGGTTAAAATTTCAAATACTCTCTCAAATCTCTCAATACATGGGAGCATAATAATCTAAGTTATCCGGCAGCCTCTAAATCCATAGTTTGCAAATTTATTTACATAGCTATTCATATATGTCGGGTAAAACCGCCAGAAATTTCCCGATTGCCTAATATTTCTATTTAAACCGTCATGGTGTCCAAAAAGTGTAGACTGATGAGAAATTTATATATTTAACAGTTTATCGAATGCGCATTTTCCGGTGTAACAAACTAAATGGCGAATCTAGTATAACACGTGCTATCAGTATCTATTATATTGATATAAGAGAATAAAATCAAAATACGATTAAGTTATTCACGATGTTATTGTCGCTGAAGAGACCTCTCCTCTTCAGAGGCTTAATTTGTGTGAAAATGTGTACAAAAATTGTGACAAGAGACGTAATTAATATAAAATTTTATATTCCGTTACACTTTTTATATTCTCATTGTTATTATTTACTATAAAACGTTGAGTAATTATGCATTGGTTAACTTTGAAAAACAAATTAACAAACAAAACAACAACATGACAAACAAGCTATTATTAATTTTTGTTTTGACAAAAATATTTTGTTAACATATTTACCAAACTGATTAAAAAACAAAAACAAAATGCGTTCAATTTATATTTGCATTAAAATAAAAACTCACAACCCTTAACGTGGTCATAATTATGAAGAATTAGAAGACTAAGTTCATGCTGTAGTGAAAATTTTTCGTAATTTGGTGTGAACGGCTTCCCCTCGTACGATCTATATATGGGCCGCCGCACACCCTGTAAATGCAGTTACTTTAGAATATAAAATGTAAAGGGAATGGATGTCATAAGATTTACACAGGATTTCAATTAAATAAAGAATAGAAATAATTTTCTTTAATTAAATCATAATGTACATGGGGGATAGGGTCGTGTTTGGAATAGCATATCGAGCATAAATAGCCCAAATAGCAAAAAGTTTGCCTTAAAAAGAGCTCTTTTACGCCAACCAACGCACGGCTATAAGTAACGCCGTACTACATTTTTATGCCTGTCGTGAAATTTGCCCTTCCATTTCTATCACACATGAAACCGCAGATCCGACCGATCAACCATAAACCGATATAAACCCTTATAATGATCGCCTAAGCTTTACACAATTAACAAAAGCTAACACCTGATTATCGATATAAGAGTTGGAATAAGTATTTCCCGCATGAGAGGGTAGTTCGTCGTCTTGTGGATCAACTGACACACTCAGCAATCTTTTTCAATTTTCTCGTTTTTCATCTTCTTTCTTTTTTGTGCTGCAGTCTTTCTTACTCATTTCTCTACACGTCAATTTGAGGTGATGTGGAAGACTATTCGCAGGCGGTCGCGGTAAGTAGAATTTAATTTCTTTATTTGGTTGTCTCCGGGAGCGATTCAGACAATTTGCTTAAAAATTGAATCGAATTCAGTAATTGGTGGCTATCAATTACCATTCGTAGGGTTTTAAATGAACCTCCGATCAATCTCGTAACTACAATAAAGATTTTTGGAAAATATTATTTGTGTTGAAAGATTAGCCGATCGACAAAATAAAAGACGGAAGTTGTAAGTATAGCTATCTCAAGGACTTATTTCATTGGTCTCATTATAAAGGGAAAATGTACATACGCACGCACACATGGACATCTTCGCATTTGAGTTATGCTTTAAAAATTGCATTGTTCGAGCGAGTAACTCATCTTCTAAGAGGTAATAATGGAAGATGAGTGACATCTGATATACATTCTTTCGTTGAATTAGTTAATTTTTTAAACAACTTGGAAAGTAAACATTGATCGCAAGACGATTATTATCTTTAAATTACCAACATCGCGGGAGCGATGGTTGGCTGGCACGCTTTTAAAGGCTCTTCAAGAACAATCAACAATCGATGCTATTTAATTAGACGCTTTGCGAAGTCACGTAGTATTTTACCTGAAACATACATACTTCAACGATCCCATATATTTATTATTATTTGTAAAAAAATTTCGTTTTAATCCGAAATGAAATTTTTTTTTCTTCTAAAATAATCAAATCAATCCAAAAATCATTCACTGACCTCATGTAAAGTTCTCAATAACTTTTTATACGTATTTCATTTTGTTATTAACAGAAAAATTCACGTATTTTTGAAATTTTAATGCGAATTTCGGATTTTTTGCTTTATTTTATTGTATGTATGGCTAGACAACGCGTACACATTTTACTCATTTATTTACGTTTTTTTTTTACTATATTTTTTTACTACATTTACTATGTTATTTGCATGAAAATTCATTTCTTTTTTTTGATGCAACTATTGAGCTACGCTTAAAGAGAACATTTAAAATATTGTATAATATATATAATAAAAATTTAGTTTACAATAAAATAAAAGACGGCTAAACAAATGCATATGTTAAATGGGCACACAACACACAAACACACATGGAAAATTTCGGTCCACATCCATATCTTGCTCAAGCTAAATACTAACTAATTGAAAATTTTTCAAAACCTTGGTAAATATTTTTAACAAATTTCGAAAAGGTATATAAAACTTACTTTCGCGATTTCTTTAACAAAGCTTCGTAGGTTACTTTTATTCCCTTACTAAAAAAAAAGTCTTATGATAACAGTTGAAAATACTACAAAAAAAACACATATTTTCTCCACCAGACATTTTGTCGGCTTAGTGATAGAGAGTCGTTGGTCGACCACGAAAGTAACACGTTTCGATAATAGAATGTTGATGTCAAACATTTTCTGTGGAGGTCCGTAGCCGCAAACACAAATACCACTCATAGTGTTCGCCTATATACAGTTGCTAATATTTATATTATATTGAATAAGTGTTTGCATGCATTTTGATCAGCGACATCTATTGGCGCAAAAATAAAGTGATGCAAAATATAAATCTACACAACGGTTAAATCCGACGATTTAGACCTCTTCCTATACGAAAAAATAAGAGTTTTCCATTTGATATTATTGAGTTATTCAATGTGTACAGACGTTAACCATGGAATGGTCAAAATTTCATTTTCGGTATTCATTACTTTTGTTGTTTGATTTGAAGAAATCTGCTGTCGAACCCTATCAAACGCTTCTAAAGACTTGTGGTCATGATGCTTCATCATATATCAATTGTAGTCGGTTTTGGTTTGAACAGATTAGAAGTGGTGGTTTTGATGTCGACGGCAAGAACGGCCGGGAGGACCAAAAACGCTCAATTAAGTGCAACACTTATTGAACGAAAGCCCAGCTCAAACACGCAAAGAACTTTTGAACAACTTAGCAGTAGATGAATTAATTGTTTCTGGACGTGTACACGCGATGGGAATACCCACAATATAATATCTCAATTCTATAGCAGGAAGAATGCAAGCGAAACTCGTGCGATGTTGTGTCGTTTCAATTGTGCAATAAATATGTTTTGGAGAACGGAGTGCCATGGCTATGATGATTTGCAGAATTACGCGCAAGGAAATTTGAACTTTGTCCTGAGCAAACAATAATAATAAACGGTAATGAGATTACAACATCGAATGGCTCAATAACGCATTTTAATTAGCTGATGGCGTCGGAGGTGAACATGGATTTTGCTCTAACCTAACATTTTGAATCGTAGGGAGATGCAGTAAAAAAAAACTATTTTCTTGTCTACTCAGTATCATCCCAAACAAACAAATTACCTAAGAACTATAAAAGTTTTTAATTTGAGGAAAATTTTATCAATTAATTTAGTATATCATCTACTAACAGACATATCTACTAATGGATGCTTACTGGGAGACGGGAAAGCAAAAATCGTTGATGTTTATCCATGCCTGACCTACTATATTCGTATTCATCATCGTACTCATATTCATAATAAGAAGAGCAGTGTTTCCAGGAATGGACAAAACTTTTAATAAAATATACATTATTTGCAATGTGTTTCGCTTACTGCACATTGAATTTTATAAAAAAAAGTAAAAAAAAATACAAACTTCTAAAAAGCATACCATTCTCTCTCCTTTACTAATGTTAGCACTATTTCAAAATTTCATAGATTTCGCGATATAAACGGATAAATAAGACAAGTAAAAATTTTATTAAATTAGTAAAATAAGGTCAAAGGTAATTTACTCATCATCCTTTGCAAATGCGCACAAATTGTTTGCATTAAAACCAGCCTAGAGCACACATGAGCATTTCATCACGCTTTACACATTGATATGATACAACATAATATGCAAACTCGATGCTAACCGTATATTCAAATATGTTTGCGCTAAATCGTCGCAATTGTGTTCATTCAAAGTAAAAGATTAGATTAAAAATACGTAACGGATTCACAGGAATTCATTTTGCATCAAAAATCGCACAAATGATTAGAAAAAGCCATGGAAAAGTTAATGAAAATGAGAAAATTAATAATAAATATAAAAACAATACATTTTCGTATAAATAAATTTTATGTGAGCAAAAAAAAAAAAAAGGAAACCTGCCTCTTACAGTGCAACCATTGTCGAAATGGTATGGATAGATTTCCACGTGAAATGGGAAAAATTAAGGATTCGAAGTTCATGTTAATTGTATAGTGCAAGGCGACCATTTTAGTGATAATTCCAAATCCAGTGTTTAACTCGAAATTTTATTTAATTATCCACGCATTTGAAACTATAAAAAAAGACTTACTTACGGCACATTTACGAAATTATACATAACCTTAAAAGAATGGTTATGTCTTTGACGACAACATAATGACGAAAGACTAGCACTAAATTATTGCTAAGCGCGTCAAGACCAAACTTCTAAGAGAGCAAAAGTGTTTTATAAAAAGTCCGGTTAAAGAATTTAAAAATAGATTTGTTTCTCTCATTTACTAACAATTAGAGGTAAAATAGAAAAGCGTTAACCGTCTCCGTGTACACATACAAAGAAAATGAAAAAAATGGAAAAGAGCGGCAATTACTTTATAAACTTATAGATCTGCACATGTAGGAGAGGGTAAATGTTACCAATCGTGTTAAGGTGTTGTAAAATTTCCTTTCCGTGGCGATTGTCAGTCAAGTGTCATGTTTTATACAAAATCCTTTTAGCTTTTCAGATATATTGGACAAGAACGTATACAGTTCAATCTATGGAAATAAACTATAGGATAATCTTATCTCCGGTAAACAGAAGGACATAGCTAAACGCATTCTTCTATTCATTTTTTTTGGATATGGAGTGTATGTGGACTAGAACAAAGAAACATGGCTTATATGTGCATATTAATGTATAGAAATCGACTGAAGTCATTACAGCGACATGTTTTAGGTTATGAGTAACTGTTTATTGTTTAACTATGGATGCGATCAAGTTCACTACCACATTCCAGCCATTCTCCATTGATCTTGATAAAAGCGCACTTCTAATACATTCTGCCCCTGATGTCGAAAAATGATTACTTTCGTATTGGAAGTAAAAACGTGACTTATCTCACGACCTTTGAGAAAAAATAATGATAAAAAATATGTTGTTCTCTGGCAATTGGGAACGTATGTGGGAAGCAACAAACTATAAATACACGTTTGATAGATTGATTACAAAAACGATTATTCTTGATAACGACTGCTTACGTCAGTAGTGTCTCTAGCTTAAGATCAATTAATTCCCAACCACAACGACTATTGTATAGCAAGACATGCATGTTCCTCATTTAAAAAATAAACGCTTCATTTCAACTAATATTCAAATGCGTTTACCTAAATGAACAGAAAAAACATTGATTCCCATTGCCTTAGCATGGTTTCTATACGAATTGAAGATACTTGTGAACGATTTCAATTTAATTACGAGGAATTATTTATATACGATTATTGAATGACCATCTTTTCATTAGAGTGTCCACAAAGGCCGTCCAATTCTTTGCAATCCCCGTTGTTGTACTTTAACTTAAATCCCGTCTCTGGAAAGTTCCGTATTTACACTTTCACTTAAAAAACAGTCTGTAGTAATTACACAAAACCTTCCAGTAAAAAAAAAAAGACTAAAGCATACTTCTTCGTTATAAAGTAACGTTAAAGTAAACTTAAAAAATGAACGAACAAGAAAAGTTGATGAAAAAACCCAATTCTTTCCGCCTTTCATTTCACTTCTTTATAATGTGGTACTTAAATATCTCGAATAGCTAGCAACTGAACAGCGGTTGACTGGAAATACTAACACTTTGATATGCAATGCACTTTGCAATACGGTGCACATGAAATTTATATCAACATAATTTATGCTACGCAAGAAAATTTATTAATTATAAATAATTGAGAAGAGTAAATGAAAATGGGAACAAAACGTCGACGTGCGATGATACTAGCGCGGTTTTTTATATGAAAGCAAATTTACAATAATTTCTGTTCTTAAATTAAACACACTACAGAAATATGGTTCCATAATAGATCAGTTTATTTTAAATTTTTTATGCCAGCTAACACAGCAATAGTTGGTTAGTTAGATTACACCAGAGGGTATGTATATGTGTATATTTTGGAGATACCCAAATTGTTAAGAATTGACATCAAATACAGTTCTAATGCGACATACAAATTTCATGCATTCCAGTAGGTGGATCATTTCAGTAAAACTAATGGTTTGAAAATGAGAATTTTATTTAATTTCGATTGTCTACAATACGTACGTAATCGAAAACAAACGATTTTTACATATATATTTATTTAATGTATTTGCAAGCTCGAGTCTGTCTAAAAGCTTTTTCATGTCTTCATATTTACTCCTATATTGCGCCACAAAATGACAATTCTTCGTGTACCTTTCTCATCTTTGAATTTAAAAAAAAAATTTTTTTTTACCACGTCGTATGGGCCTACTTTTCTAGATCTTTCCTATTTCGAAGAGTTTCATCAATTCTTAAATACTTTCATAGAATTACTTGCTGCATTATTTATTGAATTATTATATACATCACTAACAGTGATAATACGACAAAGGCAGAAAAACAACACCAACAAAGGATTTGTAAAACAAGCGTGCGAAAAGAAATAAAAACAAAGCCACCCATGTTATAAACAAAGAAACTCGGCAAACGTAAAAGCAAATATGGCTGACGCCTTTCAAAAGTACGAAAATTGTGTGTTTTAAACAAAGGAACAAATTTATAAGAATTTTACTTACCGCCCAGCAAATCTTCACCAATCTTTGGTGGAGTGGAAGTCATTTTGTGACTCAACGAGCTATTGAAGACTTTACAACTCTTGCTAAAAATGACTGAGGAAATGCGTTTTCTTTGTCGCGTAAATGTATGTTGTGCTTAGAACAAATATCTCATATCTTTTTTAAAAACAGAACTGCGTTTCAAAGTTTCAAAGCTGTTTTCCTAGCACAATTTTTCAAAATGCTCTCTTTTATTTTTGGCTAATACTTTATGGTTAATAATTTTCCATAATTTTACAAAAATATCCGTCTTGAATTTAAAAACAAAATGTAATTTCTAATTTCACAATTGATATTTTCTGAACCGAGACCAATCTACAGCGAACTCGTCACTTCAATAAAACGATTGAAATAAATTTTGCCTTCATACAAATGAGAAAGAATTTCTGGCCTACGTGTTCGTATTAGCAGGGTTGCCAAATTCTAAATGGATTCAATAAATAGTTCACATAAATGTTTGAAATTGAAATCAGTATTTTGCTACAATTGCTTTAAAACAATTTTCCAATTAGATCTGTTTAGAGGAGAACAGCAAGAACGCGTATATGCGCATTTAAGTACAGGTATGTAACATGATATTTACGATATTTGCGTCTAAGAAGGATATAAGATTTATATCGCATGTGGTTCGATTTCGCAGCATCGCATAAGTAATTAAAATTATGGTCTCCAAGTTATAAAACTTTTAGTTGAAAGCTTTCCGTCAGATCTTCAGCTTTGCCTTAATCAAATGTCAGCATCAGTCACATAAGTTAGTTAAATCGTGTCATCCAAGATGGAGTATCTAAATTACCTCTTGCCAGTTATCAATTATCTAAGAGCTACTACCAAGTTATAAAAAAAGTATGGCTTAAAGCATGTATACACCACGAGACGTATAACCTACAAGTCGAGTAAATTGACTTTCCTTTTAAATTGAAATAAATTATCATACACAGGTTAGTGATGGAACATTTTTTGGTCCGTTCAGCGTTTTCTTCTTCTTTGCTGTTTTAAGATTTTTTGTATTCGTCAATAAATTCCTTTGCGAAATTGATTAATTTTTGGATTTTTTCAAAATATTTTAAATAAAGGAACTCAAAAACACACTTGAAAAAGGCAAAGGGTGGAAAATTTTCGCAATAGCATCAACAGGGGTATGTCGACTTAAAGTATAAAACGAATTGTTCGATTATTTAAATGAATCAAATTTCAAAATGAATTTATAACCATATAATTTTGTAATGAATTCTGCAAGAGCCTTGATGACCTTTCCAGCTTTATTAATGCCCTGTCTATCCTTTGATGAGAAGGCGCGACGAAATTCTATTACAGGAAATTGCGCTTCCTAAACTCAACAATGCAAAAAATATCCTAAAAGACATCTCTCCTGGTTTAGTTGACCTCCGGAACGGCCATCTTATGAATTTAGACATCGAAAGCTAGCTGACTCTTCTTAAAGGATTCAAGAGGATCCTCAATATGTGTCATTACCATGAAGCTGGTGCAAGCTTTCAATAACCGATTTAAAAATTAAAAATGGTCTGCTGCTAATTTTCCATTCCTACAGAAGTATTGCATTCGTTTCTGCTCTTCGGCGTATCCTTTTAAAGGAATATTAATACCCGCCGTTTTGAGCCAAGCAGCTTTTATCAAGTCAATAGTTCTTGATTCACTCAATGATATTAGCAGATCAAATTCTACAATCTGTAATACGAAGCCTTTTAATTCAAAACCATTCAAATTAGTAACAATGACGGCATTGTATAGAGGATATCCATTAAGGGTGTCTCTCAAAGTTCCAAGTACAGGACATGTAGAACACCTTGTCGCTTTTAGCTCCTACTCTGACCTAGAATTGGCTGGACAAGCACATTTGACTATAGATATCGTTTCAATCATCTTATCTAGCTATTTATTCCCCAGACAAAATATCCAACAAGCATACTACTGTCACTTCACTTGACATTAACGGTTACAGTATATCAGAAATGGAATTTTTTACTTTCTTAGAACTTTATACTGCGCACACAAAACTCTCTTCTGCACCTCTTATTGATATGTGTAGTCAGTAAAAAATACTTTCAGTTAGCGAATGTCGTATGCGTCGGCCATAAGAATAGGCTAAAAGTAGTAATAGCAACTGAAGTCAACAAATTAATAAAAGAATCAACTCCTAACAAATAGTCTAAACTAATCCTTGATTTTGTCAAGGCTCAGACAAAATTGTATGAGTTCTTTTATGTCTGTTACGATGTCCTGAATAATCTATTGCTTATCCTCTAAATACCTTTGAAAACGAGGAGGAGAAAAATTTGATATTTTTGTCGCGAGAGGAAATAATAAGTATATTGTGCAATGCTGGATTGATGTAACACACTGCAGAAGTGTATGAGTCCCTCACCTAACAAGGTCAATTCGTACTGTGCTTATCGAAATTGTGTTATACGAAAGCTTTTTCAATTTTTTTATTTAAATTAAAATATCACATAGAATGACATCATTTAAACTCCTATGCAATAGCAATCACAAAAATTTTTACCGTGCTATATCGAAGCCTTATTCGTGGTGTATCGTTTTATAAAATACGTTCAGATAATGCAAATCAATGCAATGTGTATCAAAACCAAACCTTAAGGTGTCAAATTTTATGATGAAAATTTTATTACGAAATTTTGTTCTAAATGTATATATAAATGAAAAAGTAAGTTAATTTCATGTTTTCACAAAAAAAATGTATATATAAAATACAACATTATTTTATTTTTACTTAATCAAACACGTGGCACAAACCACATGGACCGAAACGATTTTCGCGTGCCGTAGATATATAAATTATTGCAGTATTTAATATATATAGAAGTACGCGGTCGTGCCACTAGCCACACCAACTGAAACAGCTCCCCAGCCAATAATGCAAAAGATATATAGAGATGAAGAAGCACATGGCAAATCCTCGCCAGTATTAACTCAGCCGTCACTAATTCAGCATATCCAAGGGGTGATAATAAATGACTAAGAAAATAGTCCATAACTTTAAAGTGAAAAACATTTTTAGAATGTGAGAAAAGACGGAGTTCATAAGACAAACTGTTCCAGCAGCGAGCCATTGTCACCACATTATAATGAATTACAAAAAGTAAAAATATATTCAAAATAATAAAATATGATGGTCGTAGAATTAATTTTCATCAAAAATTGTAGATAATCTATTTTTTTTCTTAAATTTGGCTGAAACTCTTCTTATTAAAGATAAAATAAAAATAAATGCAAAAATCATTAGACATATTCGACTTTTGAAACCATTTTGTCACCGTGCTTTACAAGTAACGTGTTAAACGACGAAGGCCTATACTGCACTAAAGATGGTCGTGATTGCTTAAATTTTTTGTTTACATTTCATAGAGGTTACAGTTTGATACCATTAGAGGTGACTGTGAATTTGTTGTTGTAATTTGCATTAGAAAGAAATGACATAATTTATGAAACCAAGGGTCCAGAGATTCCTTTTCATTTCCGATTCGGGCAAAATATGGAAACTTTGGACCAACCAACAAATACGTCACATTGCACATTTGCGGCAAAATCATACGACCTAAAAAATTAACCATACGAATAGATCTTGGTTACATAAGTATTAATAAAGTGAATAGATCTTTTGAGAAGTGAATTTTTTGGAGCAAATGACAATTTTAATTTTGCTTTTTCATTTTTTATTTCATGGTTTCATTAAATTTACTAACAAAAACTCATCTATGACTGTGTCGTAAATTTGAAAAGTACCCCTTCGAGACGTTACTCCCGGACTTTCACCCCAAAACGAGCAGCTTCCATCAATTCATATTCTTTTTATTACGTGATTCGTTCCCATGAGATTAAAGAAAGAATAGATTAGAGAGAGTAGAAGTGCAAAAAATAAATTGAAAGAGAAATTTAAAAATTATGATTTTTAACGAACATAACTGGTATCTAATTTTGTACATATATCGATAACATGTCCTTATAATCTTTCATTCTCTACTCAGCTGTTAATGCATGCCGTGTATGCAAAATTGAAAAATAACAAAGAACACGTATTTTATTTACCTTTCTTTATAAATTAATATTAAAGTGTTCAACTAAAAGATCTCGAAAACTGTCTGCAAAAATAGGAGCGTTATTTAAAAACAAAATGAAAATTGCGGATGCCTTAAGACGCTTAGATGCTTATCCAAGAACTTTGGAAGATTTTAGTGTGCGGACAGTGTCTGGAGCTGCTGGTAAGAGACTGACAAAAATAATGAAAAGTGAATGTGCTCAATTTTTTTGCAAATAATTTCAGTTACCCTTATTAGTAGTAGTATAGTGTTGATTTTAATATTTTTGGAATTTTGGGCGTACATAACACCTCATCTAACCGAAGAGTTGTTTGTAGATACAACTAGAGGACACAAATTAAGAATTAATTTGGATATAACTATGCACAATCTAGCATGTAATTATCTATCATTAGATGCCATGGATTCTTCAGGTGATCAGCATTTGCGAGTGGACCACAACGTTTTCAAACATCGTTTAGATTTGCAAGGAAATCCTTTAAAAAAAACTGAACCTATCAAAGAAATTGTAGTCGTGTCACCATCTAATAAAAATAATTCATGTGGCAGTTGCTATGGAGCTGAGTACAATAGCACACAGTATGTATTAACATCGAATGCGACATATTTGTGTGAATACATTTGTATGTATTTCTAGTTGTTGTAATAATTGTGAGGCTGTGCTAGACGCATATCGCACTAAAAAATGGAACGTACAGTTGGACAAAATTGAACAATGTAAAGATCAGTACAAAAGATCTGATTTAGATGCCTTTAAAGAAGGATGTCGTATTCAGGGACATTTGGAAGTGAACCGAGTAATTTAAGATTTTCCGCATGTTCAATAATTTCTACAATAAGAAACTTTTGCAGATGGCTGGCAGTTTTCACATAGCTCCGGGTAGTAGCTTTTCATTGCGGCAATTTCACATACATGACTTCCAATTTGCGGACGTTAAACTGTCACATACAATAAATCACTTGTCCTTTGGGGATAAAATTGAATTTGCGAAGACCCACCCATTGGATGGCTTAGAAGTAATTAGTGAAGGTGGTAAGTTGTGGTAATCACAGATCGAGTTTTTTTTTTATTTTTTTTTTGTTTATTATTTTTTGGAAGTTTATAAGTAAATCTAATATATGAAAAGAAAAAAATTGAAGATAGTCTCACGCTAGCAAGCGAAATTTAACAACGTATGCCCGTTCCTATGGCCATAAAAGTGCCAAAAGTTCCTCCACCTTGCAACATAACCTTGCCCACATTGTTGATTAATTCTCGTCCTCTCAAACCATACCTAAAAATAGAAAATCACATTACATAACCCGACTTTATTAGGAGTTGAATTGCAGAATTATACCTCAATGCAGAAAATCCTCCAAACAAAGCGCCACTGGCCATCCCAACACAGAAACCAATAGTAAATCCAGTCTTTATTTTATCAAAGCATGAGGGTCCTTGTTGACCAAATGCACTGCTGGGCATAGGCATAATGCTGACTTATATAATAGTTATCCGCAATCAAATAAAAATTTTAAGCAATCGCCTTTATTAAGAAAAAAAATCAAAAATTTGTAAAGTTCTTGGCAATTTACTAGAATTTTTTCTGCAAATGTGCTAAGTCTTGTATTATTTTGTCTGTGTTAAAAATATAAAATGTCAAACTGAAAGTAGAGTTGCCAAGTATGAAATAGTTTTTTTAACTTTCAAGATAGAATTTCGCAGATAAAATATAGGCAAAACAGGTATCGGACGTTGCTAGTTATTGAAGGTCCTAGCCTTAGCCGAACAGGCGCTTTCCAACAAAATATTTCATTACTATTTTTATTTATTTATTGACGCTTATATAACCTCAAAGCCGTTAAGGCCTATTACAATACATTACAATGTCTACCACAGGATATATTTAAAAGATATTATTTGGTTTTATTTATTTATTTATATTTTGTTTATTTTTTTATTTATTTTTTTTTATCAAAAAATCTGGATTAAATAGAAACAAGCAGATAAATAGAAAAGATACATACGCTTTGTCATTTTTTAATGCCTTTATACGATTTTAAAAGCTTTCACGGCTTGTCAAGGATTATTGCAGTTAAGACCTGACGATTGAAGACTGAAATCTATTGGGGAATTTTTGAATTTTTGAATAGCTATGAAATTGTATTACTTCCAGCGAATAATGTGGGCAAATAGTTAACCCAAGTAGTCTATTTCGAAAAGTATCGTAGAAAAAGCATAAAGTAAATTAGGCCGGGATTTTGGGCTTCAATTTGTTAGAGATTATATATATATATTCCTATTAATTGGCATCAATCAAAATTTAAAATTTGATATTTTGTATGTTCTGAATTTGTTGAATGTACTCTGTTAATTTTAAAACGCTGTTGATTTTGTTAAGCAACAATATTTGGTTTAATTGTTCGAAATTACTTTTACCACCATTTTTAACTAATGATTATAAATATTTAAAAGAGTAAATAATTCGCGCTACGTTACAAATCTATGTACATTCATATTTCCTGGATAAAACTTCGATAAGAATTACTTTGCTCTATATTTATAAATTTCGTTTACAGATCCTAAAAGTGAAATGTATAATTATTATTTAAAAATTGTGCCCACCGTTTACGTAAAAGCCAACGATGGAGCACCCACTTACACCAATCAGTTCTCAGTAACGCGTTATAAAAAAGATTTGAGTAACAAAGAACGAGGAATGCCAGGGGTATTTTTCTCATACGAATTGTCGCCACTTATGGTAAAATATGAAGAGAAACAAAGGTATTCGTCAAACTCGATAATATATGTAAACATTTCTATTGATTTTAACCAGCTACTCTATTTCAAGATCATTTGGTCATTTTGCTACTAATTGCTGTTCGATTATTGGCGGTGTTTTCACGGTGGCTGGTATTGTAGCGGTTTTCCTTAACAATTCTTGGGAAGCCCTGCAACGGAAGCTGGAAATCGGGAAACTAAGTTAACATCTCGCATAAACTCAGATGCACTAATTGGACGCGCGCAGATTGGTGCTGCTACTGTTCTAAAGATAAAAAGTCTGTCATTATGTTTAGTTTGGCTTCTGAAAAGCATTCCTCTTTAAGAAAATAACTACTAATTCAATAATCTCGACCATGTATCCCTTTGATACTATTTCTATTTTTGTTAAAGAAAATTTAATTCTTATTCAAGATTGCAAATTTTGATTTCCTTATAATTTTATCATGTTTTTAATAAAATTTACTTGTACAATTCATATGAAATGATTGTGCTCAAATCGCGCGTCTGCCGACCGATAGAAAACCTGAGGTATTTGAAAAATATTTAGCATTTATTTCGCTTTGGGTTTTTTCAGCTGCTTGAGGATTAACTATTTCGAGTCCTTGTAGGGGAGTAAAGGCAACACTGGACGCAGTTCCGGAAATCTGGCGTTTAACCGTAGTGCTTCCTCCATAGACTTGCTGTTTTTGTAAATTTTTTTGCAAAGTTTTGCTAATTCGAACTTTTGTTTTTTCGTCCACTTGTGGCAATCGTATACGGCCCGCGCCGGTTTTACCAATAGTTCCTCGAGAATAACCCAAATCGTCTTGATACGCATCTTCTTCAATCTAATAAAGTAGTAATTAGTTTCTTTGTATTACATTTGCTAAAAATTTCATTTTCAAATCTTACATCCCCAAAATTCATACGATTAGCTTGTTTACGAAATTCCGTTAAAGCGTAACGCTCCTTCATTTTGCGTACACGTTTGCCACCTCGCTTTTTTTTGCTTCCTTCTATTGGCTTCGGTAAAGGTTTGACAAACTTTACCGGAGGAGGCTCTTGCAATTTATCCAATTTCTTTTCAATGTCTTCCTTAAATTTTAAGCCGATTTCACCATGAACGCTTTCATGACAAGCATCTACTCTAGCCGCCAATACTGCTTTGGCGGCCACTAAACGAGTTGCTTTACGCCGCAGATCCTTTCATGGAAGCAAAAAACATGCAAAAGTCGAATGTAAATTTTATTTTATAAATAAAAAGACGTACCGGTGGTGTATCTTGTACAATTTGTGCGTAATATACATAACCAGTGTGCGGCAACATTTGAGTTTTAGAGAAACCAGCCAAAGTTTTCTTTTGCGAGCCCAAAACTTGCACATTACACGCGGGCATTTTCGAAAGCTTCGTAAGGCCGCCAGCTATACCTAATAATTTGGCAGCGGTGGAAGCTCCTGAAATCGATTCTCCTCTGAACCCTTCTAGTTTTAACTTTAAATACATTTTAAACCTACCCACAATCATGGAAAGATTAGGAGCTATAAAAGTCATGCGGCTTTCTACATATTCATATATACGCGATTTGAAATTGTTTAGTTCTATAGCCATTTCACAGGCCTCATCTATTTGTGCTTTTTCCGAGGGTGTTAAAAGATTTCTACAGAAAAGAGAAATCAAAAAAGTTCTTCTGCTTTGTTTTTTTTTTACCCTTGAGTCGTTGACGCGGTTACTGAAACAATCATAATAGTAGCTTGGGTTAGGATGGCCTGCAGTTTCTCATTGTTTTTGACTTGGTTTAAGTCGTTTCCTAATTCTTTTACTGCTAAGAGATATTCCATTTCGCCTACAATCAAGGAATCCAATTCCGGAAATCTTTTCTGATATTTCTCTTTAGTGAACTTATGAATAATGGCTGCAAATAAAAAATTAAAATTTATTTAAAATTGTAAGAACAAAAAGAACCCTTACTTACAGATTTCGTTATCTATATCCACCGCTATAGCATTTGCTTCCACAATCAAACAATATTCAGGATCCGATTCTACACTGCCGAGCATTTCCGCAGAACTCCGTTGCCTTTGAGCATAAAACTCAATTTGTTTAAGTACGTATTGCAAACGCTCGGAATCGCGCAATTTGCATAATTCTCGTATAGATTGCACCTTCACATCCACTTCCATTAAATTAATACTAGGTTTCAGAAATTTTTCTGAAACCTCTTCAGTCGTCTCCTCGGCTGGCTCTTCTATAATTAACTCATCCTCATTTTCATTATCTTCCTCAAGATCAGCCAAAAGCTCATCCGCTAAAGACATTGCAAATAGTTCGTACTTTTTTTCAATTTATTAAGTAATTCGCCAAAATACACGAATTTATTCAATAAACAAAACGTTTTTGTTCAGCTATTTGTGTTTATGGTTACCAAACCTTCTTTCTTCTTTCACACATTTTATGTATGTCTTGTCCAAATTTTCCTATTTTTGACATTTAAAAATTAAAATGTGGCTATTATTATGAAATCATTTATTCCCCACGACCTGATTTATTTCAAAACTTTGTTGAGTGTCATATTAATTTATAACCTTGCAGCATCGACAGTACTGGTTAATTTTAGAAAACTAACGGATCTGTTTAGATGTGACTAAATCAAATATTATACACCTTGAATCATTAAAATAAATATATTTGGTAGCTTTTTAAAGAACGAAGAAAGCAATTTTCTCCGCTTTCTTCTCTTAAGTTTTACAGGAAAAGAATGTTCCTTTAATTAGTCAGTCACTTTTACACCAACCACCATAGAGTGCCGGTCTATTCTTTTAGTCCAAAATGCTCGCAACATCCAAAAGGAAGCTTCAGAGACACCCCAAAGTATACATACCTTTGATTAGCAGCACATTCTCAGTCCTTTCGCCTTTCTGTCCGTGAAACGTCCGTTATAATCATTCCTCTGACCACAAATATGAATATATTCGCTTCAAAAGTTGGCAAAAACGGCCGAAGAACACGATTACCGTATAACGTATGCTTACAAAAGCAAAACATATCAATTATTCATAAGTTGTAGCGATCCTGTTGAACCTGTACAAAAATGAAAAAAATTGGTCACGCAATATTATAGAGTAACGAAATTTAATTTCTTGCTTAATTTTAAAATGAAGATGCTGAGTGCAACAGATGCGGTCACAACCGAACGCTATTTGGCTTCTTGTGTAATGTGCAATCAGTCCGTTAAGTGCAAGAAAAAAATTATCGCCATATTGTAAAACCGCATAAAGCAATTCAGCTAAACTTCTATAGGTGCTCTGTGGCGCCAACTTTGCACGCGTTATCGTAATGAATTTTATTAAAAACTGAAATAAAAACCGGCCGCAAAATGTCGAAAAAATTAAATAACAGTATTAACAAATCCAGCAACAGTGCTGTTTCTTCCCAAAGTAATACTCTATTTAAATATTTTTCCAAATCACCGGCGCCATCGGAAAAGAAAAAAACCCCAAAACCTTCCTCAGAACAACACGAGGGGCAAGAACAACATCGAAAGGAAAATGTGGGAAACAATCGGAATGTTAATGAATATAAAAGAAAGTATGAGGATAATTTTCAAGTTGAACAGAGCGATGAAGAAGTTGTCACCGTAAGTAAGAAAAGACGACGGTTTATATTATCGGATTCTGATGGCGAGGAAGAGAACATCATTAAACCATATAATAAGAATCAATCTCGAGAAGACGACAATTCTAAATCGGAAAATCCAAATAAGAAAATATCTTCACCTGCATCGGACGACGAAGATTCCGGTAAGGAATCTTCTCCAGATGTTGGAAAGGTTAGTTTTATAAAGTTTGAATGTGAAGCAAGAATGTATATATGCTTGAATCTTTTTATTTTCTATTTAGCGTAAACATAAGAAAGTAGATAAGATTCTTTTAGGTGTTAGTTTCATGGAGAAGTTGCAACATTTACAATCTATGAAGGAAGATGAAAATATCTCCATAAAACGAGAAAGCACAGCGGGTGAATTAGTTCAATCAAATCTTGATGAACCCGTTATATGGCCACATCAAAAATTAGAATTTCTTCAACCTGATAAAATTAAAGACAAAAGCGGAAGGCGGCCTGATCATCCGGAATATGATTGCTCCACCTTATACGTGCCACAAAAGTTTCTGGAATCTCTTTCACCCGTGAGTAAAAAGACGAGTTGAATTAAATACAGCTTATTATTACAATATATTTTGATTTTAGGGTGTGCACCAATGGTGGATTCTTAAATCTGATAATTATGACTGCGTTCTATTCTTTAAAGTTGGAAAGTTTTACGAATTGTATCACATGGATGCCGATGTTGGCGTTAAAGAACTTGGTTTCACCTATATGCGTGGGGAGTTTGCCCACTCCGGATTTCCAGAGGTATCATTTGATAAAATGTCTTCCATTTTGGTTGAAAAAGGTTTTAAAGTGGCCCGCGTGGAGCAGACTGAAACGCCTGAAATGATGATCGAGCGTTGCAAACGCATAAAACCTACCAAATTTGACAAGGTAGTACGCCGAGAAATCTGTCAAATTTTGAATTTGGGCACACAAGTGTTTGGTAACCAATGTCAGGTTACGGCTCATTATCAACCAAATTATATGTTAGCTATTGTGGAAAATCACTGCAATCAGCAAGGGGACTTAAGCCGCTATGGAATATGTTTTCTCGACACTTCTATAGGGGATTGTTATTTGGGAGAATTTGAGGATGACAGAAATTGCTCACGCTTGCACACTTTAATTTCTCATTATACGCCGGTGTTGGTGTTGTTTGAAAAGTCAAATCTAAGCAACAAAACGCAAGATATATTGCGAACTGTTTTAAGTGGAGTTAAGCGTGAATGCTGGCCAGCTAACGGTGCATTAAAGTGCACGGCTGAGCGCACTTTAAAAGAATTAGCAGAAAATTATTACAGTCAAGGTGATGACAATTGGCCTTTAGTTTTGCGTAGCATGCAAGCAGAAAGTGATCATTTGGGCTTGACCCCGGATTCCAATTCTAAACTCGCTCTAAAGGCGATGGGTTTATGCTTGGAGTATATGAAAAAGTGTAAAATAGTCGAAAAAGTATTACCAATGACGCGCTATCATTTATATCAGCCACCAGATTCTATTACCATTGAAGATTTGAACAAAGCAAAGCCCAAAGACCGTATACACTTAAAAAGAAGCCACATGGTATTGGATGCTAGCACTTTGTTGAATTTACGCATCATTGGTGAAGAGCACTCCTTACAATCAACTTTAGATCATTGTTGCACAAAATTTGGTAAACGTTTATTGCATCATTGGCTATGTGCGCCTTCATGTATAACAGAAGTTATTCGCGAACGCCAGGAGGCCATCACGAATTTTCTTGAGAAACCTACATTGTTACAAGACGCGAGAGCCTTAATGGCTCCGTTGCCTGACTTTGAACGGCATCTAGCTCAGATTCATCACTTTGGCAGCAAAATTGTGCAGGACACTCATCCTGATGGTCGAGCAATTCTGTTCGAAGAAAAATTGTACAACAAGAAAAAAATGCAGGCACTATTTTACCAGTACTTAACTCTTTATTTTGAAAGTTTCGAATGTTTGTATTTCAGAGCTTTGTGGCTATATTGAAAGGCTTTGAAACCTTATTGAAAGTTCCTACGTTATATGCAGAATGTGGATCGACCCTATTAAGAAAGTTGAGCCAGCACACTGGAGGAGGTGGTATTTTTCCAAATATGAAGGAACAACTGGACTTTTTTAAGGTACACTTTTTTGAAAATGTTTTCATTACACGCTTATCAAAATTGGTAACAAATTATTTTCAGCAAGCCTTTGATCATAAAAAAGCAACCGAAAGTGGTGTCGTTGCTCCTGAAGCAGGCATTGATGAAGAATATGACACTATTGAGTTCAAGATTGCCAAAATAAATAAAAATTTGCAGGAATATTTAATTGGACAAGAAAAATATTTTGGATGTCGATTAAGTTACTTCGGCAACGATAAGAAGCGCTTCCAAATAGAAATTCCAGAAAGCCATGCTCGCAAAGCAGGCAGCGAATATTTATTAGAAAGCCAAAGAAAAGGGAGTAAAGCCGTGCGTCGTTTTAGCACACAGGAAACCAGGGTAGGATTTTTGTTTTAAAAATTCTTTTGATTTGTTTTCTTTTTTTTAAATATTTTTAATACAAAGGACTTACTTAAACAAATGATAAGTGCTGAAGACGAGCGGAATGGTGTACTTAACGATTTAACGCGTCGTATATTTGAGAAATTCTCACAAGAGTATACATTATGGCAGAAATGCGTCGATTGCGTAGCTCAACTGGATGTTTTAGCTTCTTTAGCCGAATATGCAAGACAGCAAGTAACTATTTGTGTTCCAATTATAGAAGAGTGCGCGGCCGATCAAGCGTTTATAGAAATAGAAAGTGGCTTCCATCCTTGTATTGCAGTTGACAGTTATATTCCGAACGGTTTAATATTAGGTACTGATGACACACCACCTTTGTCTATATTAACGGGACCCAATATGGGCGGTAAAAGCACTCTTATGAGACAAGTAGGACTTTTGGCAGTAATGTCTCAAATTGGTGCTCATGTGCCCGCTCAAAGTTGCCGAATGACTTTAGTAGATCGCATATTCACACGCCTGGGTGCTCAAGATGATATCCTAAGTGGTCAAAGTACATTCTTGGTAGAATTGAATGAAACTTCTTTAATTTTGATGCATGCGACAAGAAATAGTCTGGTATTGTTAGATGAATTGGGTGAGTGTATTGGGCGAGTATTGCTATTTATGAACATTTAAAAGGAAGACTTCTAAATTAGGTCGTGGCACTGCTACATATGATGGAACAGCTATAGCGGCTGCAGTGGTAAATTTTTTGGCCGATCGGCAATGTCGTACATTATTCTCGACGCATTATCACAATTTAATTGATTTTTTTCATAACGACAAACGCATTACTTTGGGGCATATGGTTGGTTTTTCTTTGCTTTTGCTTTCTATGATGTTTTGTCTACACATGATTTCCAAATCCTCATAGGCATGCATGGTTGAAAATGATGATAGTGATGATCCGACTAAAGAAACGGTAACTTTCCTTTACAAATACACATCAGGAGCTTGCCCTAAGTCGTACGGATTTAATGCTGCAAAATTGGCTGGAATGCCGGGATCAATAATAAAACGGGCTTATACGGTATATTCAGATTTCTGATTGCATTATTGTTTACTGACGTCTTTGTTTAATTCTATTAGCTATCCAAGCAGGTGGAAACCATAGCCCTAAAGCATAAAATGTCTGCTGCAATTGTTGCTGCTGCTGCTGATAACGGCAGCTTAGCGCCCAAAAAATTTGCGAACTTGAAAAATCTCATAAAACAATTCCTACAATGTCGTATTGCCAAGTAATTGCTGAAAGCATTCCATGCTATACAGAAGAGCGTTTATCCTAAGTGAAAACATATGAAATAATAAAAAAAAGCAAAGAGAATTTCACATTATTCTGCTACTCGAGTAAATTTATTAAAAAGGGACTTCTTCAATGTTATATTCATGCCTGCGCCCTATATCCCGAAGCATATGCTGCACACTTATTAGTTTGCTGGCAGATTTTTTTCGCAACAGTAGTGTCATTGACCTTTTTGCGTGTTTCGCTCTTTAAAGTTATTTCGTAAAATACAAGTTTGATAATAAAAGAATTATTATCGATCTCAGTACATTGAGAAGGACAAAAGGTAATGAAGAAGATCAACGTTAATCTCTAAAAATGTCTGATTAGCCAACGATCAAAAGCATAAATGACGCAGTGACTGTACTTTAATGACTACCATCAAATTCCAAAGCGAGCTACGCGGAACTGAAAGTTTGGGTGCTCAAAAAAAAAAGTTTAATCTTCGTTGTCTGTTTAGGCTGAGCTTTAAATATCATACAATAAAGTACTTGACTAGGAGTGACTTTTTGAAAAAGCCTTGCATGGGAGCGTTTCCTAAAGTGAATTTAATGCATTCAACTTTTTTCGTCAAGGAACTTAGAATTTTCACAATTTTTTTTTCCTGAAGGTACGACATTAATTCATCTTCCAGTATTACTTATGTTGCTCTTGGAATGATCGTGAGATGAGCTGTGAGCGGGGGTTGACATCCCATGGCGCCCATTAAGTTTGTCTGTGTGATTGGGTTATGTGCAACATTTGGAATTGTTACCACAGGAGACACGGTCTATATTATGAGTGTTTTCTTTGTGTTTCTTTTCTTTTTTTTTTTTTTTTTGGGATAATCTTGCAATATGCTGAACAATATATGAGTTTAATGTGTAACTTAAACTTGCTCCAATACGTTTAAATTGGACCTTGAAGGGCTTGTGTATTGAATTGTTGAATTATAGATCAAATAAGAAAAATAAAATATTCTTATACCCAACGATTTTGCGATTTTTTATACCAACCGATGGGTATAATCATTTTGTTTCTTTTTTTTTCATAATGCATTTAACAGCCAAAAGGAAGCCTCATAGACCCTATATAAAGTATATAAATTCTTGATCAGCGTGAAATTCTGAATTGATTTAGCCGTATCTGTCCGTCAGTGTGTCAGTGTGGTGTTTGTTGTTAACACTCTCCTGGTCGCAAAAACGAAGATATCGATTTCAAATTTGGCACATTGGAAGATTGGCATTGAAAACGGGCCAAATTGGTCAGAGCAGAATCCAGCGCTACTCCGTTTTGCTTAACAAAAATTTGCGAGTCTTTGCTCGTTACTTAGAAATTATAAACATGGAAAAAATCAGCCATCCCCACACAAAGTTGCAAATGATTAGATTTTATTTTTTTCACTTTTTTGAGGTTTTATGCTTATTTGTCATAACGTACAAAAGACAGAATGTTTAAAACTATTTTGTACGTACCTCAAACGAAGATATATTATTCGGCTAATTCTAAAATGAAACTTTAAACACTGCGATTAACTTTTTTTAAAAATTCCAGCGATTTGGGTATCAAATAAAAGAACTTGGAGGGTAGATTGCTGGATTCTGCCTATTTCACTAAATACTTTTTTCATATAACGACTCTTTCAAAATTGGGATAGGCCTGGGAAGTGGCACGACCCAATATATTTTCAAAATAGGTCGTCTTCGCGGAATAGACAATTGAAACCGAAGAAAACCTATATTAATTGCATATATGAAATGGAAGGAGTGAATAATTGGAAGTATTTAGAAAAATGAAGTAGGTGTTTGAGCGTATATTTGGTTTATTTATTTACTTATTTGTTTACACATGCGATTTAGTTACAATAAGAATGACTTTTAAAAGTAAATCATAAGCTAAGTATTATGATTAACTTTTATACATTACAAAACTGAAGAAATCTTAAAAAGATCGAAATTGATGTATAAATAAAATAAACAAGAAGTCTCATGACAGATGGAGATCTTAATCATACATACAGAAAACGTTCTGAATTATGTAATGAATTAACTCAGCTTACGACTAAATCTGAAATCAGTATCGAAAATAATCCCACTGTCAACATAAGGCCAATTGTCTCACCAACGCCTATGGATGATACCATAGCTAGTTCTTCGCCGCCACCTTTAGAAGAACCTAAGAATTATTATCATTTCAATCAAAATGATAGTCGTTTCAAGTCATCATCAATCGAATACACACTATATGAAGTTGATATTCCAAAAATCGCAGTTAACAAGCCAAATAATTTTGACAAACTTGTAAAAACATATTCATTGGATCCCAGAATCTTTAGAAGCCCGATAATAGCGAATTGGCAGCCCATGTCTACTGTTGTTGATATTGATAACTTTGCTGATGTCCGTATAGTTCGTGGGTAATTGAAAAATTATTGGTTGCAGGTAACCGACTTCTACCAATATCAACAACAGCCGCAGCAAAATCCAAATATGTTATTGTATGGTTACTTGCAACGTCCACCTTGGTATCAAAATTTAATGTCTGCCATGAAAATACAGATAAATCAATCGATATCACAACTTGTACGAGCTTTAAATAACTTTTAGCGTGAACGTGTATTATATCCGGACCTGTTATTTGATATCTTTAAAATTGATTGTGCACACTTATCGAGATAATGCAGAATTTGGGTATTTATGTCGATGCGCAATGGCGTTATAAATGAACAACGTCCCGGATGTGATACGCTCGCTCGCTCCTATTTCAATCCGGTAGCAGCTGTCAATTCTACATACGATTTCATACAAGAAATACCGCCACCCGCCAGACAATGTACAACGATGACTACGTCGCCATGCACAGGCCAGGGTTCCGTCATAACTCATTCTCAGATCCGTGCAAAGAAACACAACCATCATCTTCACAAGTTCATAAGTACGGTGAACGATATCAGCCATCATCGAGCCGACACGATGACGCTAACCATAATAATAGAAATTGTTCGCATTCTCGATCCGACAAACATTTTGATAGTAATCAACATTCAATAAGATCGCAATATCGTCGGGGCCATAAACGTTCATCTTTATCACCTCCTGATTTACTTGACCGTTCAAAGGGTTCAAAGGATTTTGTAGCTACGCCTCGTTCATCTTTATCGTCATCCAGGTCTCCTTCTCCACGCTCATATAGTCACATAAATCTTCACATACTTCAGGCTGCCAATCATCCAACAATCATAGTAGGAAGTCACCAGCACAAGTTAAACCACAGCAGGCTATTGCTAATGATGAAGAAGAACATTCTTGGGATTATTTATTTTTTTTTTTTGGTTTATAGAAAAAAAAAAGAATTAGGCCTGTATATTTCACTTTAGACCCATAATCCAGTAACGTAATTTAAGAATAATAATTCTTTATTCTGTATTCTAATTCTCTATCTAATTTTCGATTTGTTGGCCACGTTTGACCGCTTGGTGATGAAATTCTTTATTCTCTTTTTTTTTTTTTAATTTGAGCAACATGCTGAGGTTGGTTGTTAAAACTTCGACACACGGCAGCATGAAAACTGATTCTTGGGATTAAAATAATGCTTGAGAAAACTTGAAATTTTGTTTTTTCTTTCTTGACATTTCATGTTTTCCTACAGATATATATATAGAAAAAGCTTTCGTTTTCATAGAAAATTACTGAATTTTGTGTTTATTGAATTAAAAGAAAAAATGAATGAATGATAATAATTAATATCAATTAATTAGTCACTTAATAATAATCGAACATAGAATTATACAAAATTATTATTGTTGTTATTGTAGTAATAAGTTTAAGTACCTCTTTCTGTACATTAAAAAATGTTGCAGCTTTGCAGAATAGTACTTACTTGAAAAGTATTGATCGAAAGCCTTAGTGCTCTTTTTGCAAAGTTTTCAAAATATAATTTATTTGTTGGCATTCTAAATTATTGCAAATAGTTTTTACAATTTACATTTAACAGAATGCAATACGTTGGTGCTGCCACCTTATTATTATTGTAGTGGTTTAACAATCGTATTAACAGTGACTTTTATAGAATTCCACGTTTTCAGAAAAAGTCGTCTTAATGTAATTGTTTTGATTTCATTTTTCCATAATAGTAGTTAGATTTTCTTCTCAAATCAGTCAAATATATAATGAATATCAGTCAAAAAAAAATTTGAAAACATGTACACATCTAGCATAGAAGTATACTCTCAGCCTTATGCGGACCACCAAACCGATGCAAACATGCAAAAACATGGAAACCAATGATAGTGGATATATTTAATTTAATTTCGAAATCATACGAAGGATTAAAGGCTATTTATTTGGAAAATTGAATATATAAAAAAAAAAAGAAAATCCTCACGATTTATTTATCAATATAGAGCAGGGTCTAAATAAATGCAACTCTACAATTCTCTGATAACTTATTATCAATATTGGTAGCAGTGATATATGTGTGGTTTCCTCGCCATTTTGCCGCGTCTTTTCGTTGTCAAATATAAAATAACCTCATAAGCAAATTTTACGAAAAAGAAGAGGAGGCTTCGAATTGTATTTTTTCCAGGCACTGTCCAGTATTTAAATTTCAATACAAAAGAAAATTGAAAATTTTGTCAAATCATAAATATTCAATAATCTAGAATGAAACCAACGTGAGTTTTGCTCTTTTATAATTTGGAAATACTATTTATTTGATTTTACGCAGGGCAAAGACTCCCATGAAGGTAACAAAGACGTTATATCAAAGGGAACTGCGAACGCAATCGTCATCTTCTTCGGAACAAGCCGAAGAAGCAAACGTTGTCGCCAAAGCGAAGGATCCAGTACATGTTTTTTGTCGTATTAGACCATTACCTTCAGACGGCGATTTATCTTGCGTGCGTGTGAGAAACTCTACCACAGTTATCCTAGCAACACCTGAACAAGTTTTGGGTAATAAACAAGGAGCCCAAAAAGAAACTCAATATATATTTAGACATGTATTTGAACCACAAGCATCGCAACAGGATATTTTCTCCGCCGTGGCCCAACCATTGGTGGAAAATTTAATAAAGGGTCGCAATAGTTTACTTTTCACTTACGGTGTCACTGGTAGTGGTAAAACCTATACAATGACTGGAGATACTAGGCATCGAGGCATTATGCCACGTTGTTTAGACGTTTTGTTTCGCACTATATCAGATTATCAAGCCAAAAAGTATGTATTTAAGCCAGATCGTTTGAATGGTTTTGAGATTCTATCCGAAGCTGATGCCTTGTTAGAGCGGCAACATGAAATGAATCAGCGTTTTAAAGGTGCTCTAAAACGAAAAGATTCAGACCCAGAAATTGCTTCTCAGGCCTCTTGTGATCTAACACCCTTACGAGGTATCGACGAGGATAATATGTATGCGGTATTTGTTACATATATAGAGGTATACAACAACAGTGTTTATGATTTGCTAGAGGAAGGAAACATCCAAAAGTAAGAAGACGTAATAATTTAAAATGTTTAGGTTTAATGAAACGTTTCTTTTTTAATCTTCAAACACAGGACTTTGCAAAGTAAAATTATAAGAGAGGATGCCAATCACAATATGTTCGTACACGGCGTAACAGAAATTGAAATTAAATCTGTTGAAGAAGCGATTGAGGCTTTTCAAACTGGGCAAAAACGTAAACGCATGGGTCATACGGTTTTAAATGCTGAATCTAGTCGTAGCCACTCAGTGTTTAATATACGTCTGGTGCAGGCTCCTACCGATTCGCAAGGAGAACAGGTTTTGCAGGACAAACGTACTATTACAATTGGTCAATTATCTCTAGTAGATTTAGCTGGCAGCGAACGTTCTTCTCGCACAAAAAATACCGGTTTGCGTTTAAGAGAAGCTGGCAACATAAACAACTCATTGATGACTCTGCGTACGTGCTTGGAATACCTGCGTGAGAATCAGCAGCAGGCAAATGCAGCTCCAAAAAAGATACCATATCGCGATTCAAAGGTAACTCATCTTTTTAAAAATTACTTCGATGGAGAAGGTCAAGTATCAATGATTGTATGCATAAACCCCAGAGCCGAGGATCACGATGAGAATGCTGTAAGTACTAATAAGTGATTTAAAGTTATTTTTGACACACATGAAAAACTAACATTTAGCAAGTTATGAAATTTGCGGAGATGACACAGGAGGTACAAATAGCAAGAGCAACACCAATTAAAGCAGATCTTGGCTTGACACCTGGTCGTCGCAAGGCCAATAAAATGTTCAAAATCGCTGTCAATAATTTGAATGAATTAGGTCATAGTGAAGCCAAAAAGCTTGATGTCGATATAGGCTTAGTGTATACTCTAGGTCCCGATTTTCCGCAGTATAAAATCGATAGTCCACAGGCTGAGTCAGCTATACAAGAACTAATGCAATATCTATTACTACGCATAGAAAAAAGAAAATTACTTAGCAATGATTTAGAGACACGATGTAAGTACTCGTAATTACTTTATTGTAGAACTAAAGGGAATTCGATATATTTACCATAGGCGATCGTTTTCGAATACATTTAATGCAAATGGAAAAAGAAAATTTATCGTTGCGCTGTGAATTGGCCTCACTGAAGGTTGTTTACAAACAAGAGCGCGACCGCTCATCTGCTTTGGAAAACAAAATACGTGTCCATGAAAGTTCTATAGACGTTCTTAATAATAAGGTAAAAAATCGTGAACGTCAAATTGATGATTTAACGCGTCAACTCAGAGGTCAACAGACTCTTTTGGATAAAAAGGAGCAAGAGAAAGAACATCAAAAGAAAAAATTTGATTCAAAGCTAGCATTAGAGATGGATAGGCGTAATCGTTTACATGAATTGAAACACGCGAAGTTGCAGGATAAGATACGCGTCAAGGATGAGAAGCTCCGTTTGCTTTCAAATATTATACAATCTGACGAATTGCCAAAACGACTGCGCCGATCTCAGAGTTTAGATAATCTTAGCGAAGCTAATAACAGTAAGGAACAACGGCCAGCTATTGAGTCCGTACAAATCACTCCAGCGACAACCGAGATGGCTACAACTCGCAATGATTTGTATTTTACGCCCAGAGTTGGCAGAGTAAGTCGTAAAACCCAATTGCACTCTTTTATTTTTTCTTATATGCTCTATATGACTAAGAGAGGGTATGAAAAAAAATCATCATCGCACTGACAGATGAATCTATCATTTAGATCGACGTAGTCGCGACTAATTATCTATCCATTTATAATAGTTAAGGGAAGGAAACTTTTTACAATATCCCCTCTATTGGAAGAAGCACTAAAAGAATGTTTTTTATATTTTCAAAGCAAGACACATTAATCAAAAATAATACAAGATATGTTATTTAATCGGTTTATTCTAATATGCAATTAAGGATCTTAATGAATTGTTGCACATATAAATAATTAAAATATTTTTGCACTGTTAATTAAATATGATGATACCAACAACAAACCTTAAATTATATTTAATTATACAGAAAAATTCATAGTAAAAAGTAGTACATTGGAAATTAGTTTTTCAATTCTCCTCAACTGCGTAACCATCACAAAGGATAGATCGGCTAATCATGGTAGCTAGGGTTGTCTGTTATCCCACTTTAAATCTAAGTAAATATTTAACTCAATTCAATAAATTAAATATTAATTATTCTGAACACAGATAAGAAAATTATACGGGGATACGAACGAATCTTTTGTGCCCACCATCGTTATCCTAGAAAACACTAAAAAAAAAGCATACAACTAAATTTTGCTTGTTTCCAGAAAGCAGATTTGTTCTCAGTTTATGCTAAAGGCGTATGCTCCGACCCATTTGGTCAATTTTAAATACCAATTTGAAACCAATACCTTAACTTCCGCGACCGGAAAAGTGATTACAATAACCCTTACGGGGATGGACAGACCGACATCGACCGACTCGATTTAGCTTTTCATCTTGATTAAGAATACATATATTTGTGAACCCTTCCTTCCGAGTGTTGCAAACATGTGCATATAATAATTTTAATAGCAAAATTTTATTTTACTATCTTTATTATTGTGGAACAGTAGTATAGCATATTATAGTAAAGTGTAGTGTAATATAGGAATTTCGCACAGACTATACTCGTATTTGCTTTTTTATTCATAAAATTCTTTTCCCTTTAGGGTATTGCTGCTGCTAATAAACGTCACCGTCGTTCTCGTTCGACCGGAGAAAAATGGATAGAACATCGTGCACCAAACCCTGTGCCGTTGGGGACGGTTTTACAACCATATTTAAAGAATCGTAAATCTGTAACAAAACTCACAGATATGAAAGATCTTACCGGCCAGAGAGCTAATAAATATTTGCTAGTTTCACAAGAAGCAGATACTGATGGAGACGTTGAAACAAAACTCTTCAAAGGAAATATTATTCCCACATGTGGTGGCGGTGCTCAAGTTGTATTTGATGATGTCGAATGCCTTAAACAAAAATCACCTGTACCCTCTCCGAACCGTAAAAGACCCAGTGCTGGAGGTAATGGAGTATCCAGCAACGTGAACACTGCGTTAGCTGCTCTATCAACGATTAATAGCATAGATACTATAGAGTTAGCTTCGCGATGTAATGTTGGCATTGAAGGTCATATTGTTAAACGCACTAAAATTTAAACTTAAAGCACTTGTTAACCCACTCTGTTTTTTTTTCTTTAAATTTATATTTTTTAGTATAAGTGTTCTGGTGTACACCTACGTACATGTGAGTTTTTCAGGAATTTGTTACTATAATTAGTTTTCGATCTGTACAAAACTCCATTTTATAAATGTTAATGGATATTTTTGAAATAAAGCCCTAGTACACAAAAAATTGAAGGTATGAAGTTATTTAGTGTTTCGCAAATGCTGCGGTATCGCCAAACTTTAATTTTTCCGAATTGGGTGCCGTTGCAAAAATATGTTAAATCTGTTACAGGCAACATATTTGTTTGCTATATTCGGAAAGGCCGATACCGTAGCCTTTTAATGATTGTTTTGGGTAAATTCAATATTTTAGAATACAAAGTAAAAACAAGGAAAATATTACAGGCATCTTAAAATCTTGACCATTTCTTAGAAAAAGTTTTGAACTTACAATCTTTTCCCGGTGAAGACAATCTTGCTACTAAAATCTTACATCTAGAATCTAAAATAAAATAATTTAAGTCCTTCTTTTGTTTCTAATTATTATTAATTTATGTTCTAAATGCTCTAAACGAAACGGGCGACGAACACGCAATAATATACACGATCGTGCTTATTTTTTTCTTTATGTCCGTATTATTAACTTAATTTAATCAGAGTTAATCTCTGCTCATACGATTTTTAATATTCAGAAGACCATATATAAAATAAAAAAAAATTGTTGAATACAGTGACTTAACCGCAACAAGGTTCTGTTACGATAGCATAAAGATGACAAAGAAGTTGACAGTAAGCAGAATATATCTTTCATGTATGTAGCACATTGGTGCTAGATGGTATTTCATACGTGATAAGACCAAAATATTCATGGTTTTGAGCTAAAAGATTGGTGAGCTGCTTTGTAGGCGGACCCCAGCTATTTTCACATTCAAATTTTAAATGGTCTTGATTTACTATAAAAATTACGGGTCATCTGTATTTCCAACCTTACTTCTGGTACAAGGTGTGTTAATTTTGTGGGGATGTATTTAACACCCTGCATCCCCTAAAGATAATTTAAGAATCATTTTCAAAATAGATTTGAACATATCTCTCCATTTGTCTATCTGATGTCTGCCTTGCAGGCTGCGATTTTTGAGATATTTCCATGAAGTTTGATAAGTTGAGATGTTCTGGCCGAAGGACGAAAATGCATTGTATCGGATCGGATCGGATTTTTCTCTCACGTCTCATATAATATACAATGATAAAAATGAACTTTACTAAACTTTACCAAATTTGAAAGTGCATTTTTTCGGTCTTCATCCAATGTAAAGATTCTTATGAAAAATAACTGGTTTTATGGCAAAAAGTCCAATTGTTAACACTTTATGAGTAAATTACGTCAATTTTTTGGCATCCACCCAAAAAGTCCCCATGAAAAGTAAGGATTTATATGGTAACAAGCCGTAGGTAGATAGCCGTAGAATAATAAAGAAAATTTGCTATATTTGCACCGTATCAGTCGATTTTTAGTGCGATCTACCGTATAAGGAGCTTTCATGAAATGTATAGTCTAGGGTGTTTAATGGTTGGTTTTGTTCGACTCCAAACTATTTTCTTTATTGGTTTTTAATACAGTTAAGCCTGTTTGTTTAGAAAAAACACCGAAGTATTACTTACAACAAATTCACTCGAAAATCTGGCTTTTAAAGTGGAATTAAATGAAACACTTTTTCTTTGTTGTTGTAATTTTACGTTCTTTACAATTCCTGCATTCTTTTATTTCATTTTATTTATTTATTTGTTTGTTTTTTATGCAATTTATTATAAATTAATTTTTTATCATGATTTTATTTATATTTGTAAGATGGTATCATTTCTTTAATAATATACTCTGTGTATTGTATGTTTGTATGGTTGTTGGCTGATTTCGTGTACTTTAATAATGTAATGTCATAACTATATGGGGAGTAAAGGTATATACGGTTGTAATAATGCTTATAATCTGTATGGGTAACGACCCAAAGTTGTTCATTTATACTATAGGCTAGCATTACATGCGATTTGCTCTGCGGCAAAACGTTTGTTGGTGGAGGAGTTTAGGCAAATAAATATGGATCATGAATAATGAAAATCGTGAATAAAAAGTATGACTTGACTATTGATGATCATTTATGATTTAATGGTATTTAAAGATAAAGACAATGAGTAAAATCATGATTGTATTAATGTTTATTCTTTATTAATATTAAAAGGATTTGTTCAAATTTTTGCTCTGTGTATGTGTGTGAGTGTTTCTTTCTTTTTTTTTTTTGTTTTGTTTTTTATTTTGTTTTGGATAAGGGTTTATTTTTATTATTAATAAAATATATATATACGAATGTATTACTTTTTTATGTATATAAGAGCTTGTATGCATAGTAAATTAGTTATAATTTCTAATTAATCAGTCTATAATTAAAAAATGTTTTTTTTTTTTTGCTGTTTAGTAAATATTCTTTTATAGCTTATTTTAGTTGTATTACTTTCGCGTGTGTATGCTTTGCAAATAATTATAATTAGCCGTTGTTGTTGCTGTATTTGGCTTAGCACAGAGAATAAGGTATACAATACATATATGCTTTAACCGACTGAATGGCCGGCTTATTATAGTAACAATATAGTTTGAGAGGATGTAATGAATTTATACACATTTTTGTACGCTCTTATTTATTGACTTAATGATTATAATTGATTTTATTATATTCGCGTATTTTTTAAATAAATGAAAGCTATAGGCGCCTTATAATGTGTGTTCCTTCATATATATTATATTAAACCCCTCAGGTTCTCTAACGTACATACACTTTTCAAATATCTTATTTTCTTTTTATTTTCCTCTTTATCCTATTACTAAGACTGTTTTATATTTTACTTAATTGTTTTCCTTTTCTCTTCTTTTTAGGGTGAAAATTATATTTATAGTTTCATAATGATTGTAAACAGAATTCTGTAAATATTGCATATTTTTTTAAATATGTCTTCTTCTTCTTCGTCTAACATTTTACTATACGATCAATCTTCATTATGTTGACCGTTGCTCTTTAATGTCTATAATTGTATGAGTTTATGTATATGTAAATTATGTTGTTTTGTTTTCAAGTGGCAATATTTTGGGCAAAATTCTTATTTTTCTTACTTTTATTTTTTTTTTATTTTCTTACAGTATTAATAAACTATGTACGGCAAAGTCTTGTTTTTCAATCGGCTATGAGAATCGAAGCTTTGCTCATTGTGTCTTCTGATTTTTTTCTCTTAAATTAACCATATTTTTTATTATAAAATTTGAAAAGAGAAAAAAAGAAAAAGTAAAAAAACAAATTTACAGTCAAAACAAGATCAAGCCTTTCGATATTCACAACCTCGCTTGATTAGCTTTTTTTTTTTAATTAGAGTTTTCACAAAATGATATAACTGTGCCTTAAGCAGCATCTATTGCGTCTTCATTCCGTTACGATAACTGTAGTCTAACATGTGGCAGTACTATAAACGGAGAACAAAATATGGAACAATTAACGAAATTTGATAACATAAGGCAAATTTAAAGATTTTCATTATTGGGATGAAACTATTCGGCAGCCGTTTAAAGGCGGGCGCGCATGCGCGTATTTTGGTCACAGCAAAAAGTGTAAATATGAGGCGTAATCGCAATGTAAACAAACGGGTGTGACTGACTACATTTCTTTCGCTAGTCACACTAATGACACATATCCAGTATACACTAAAGGGAAGAGGTCGTTCAGATTACATAGGTTTAGAAAGATTATTACAGCCGCATAAATTATGGTACCGAATGTAAGAGAATGTAGATTTGAATAATAAAGTTAGTCATTTTGTAATCTAATAATTTTTTTTTTTAATCTAAGGCTTCCAATTTCTAATTAAACGCGGGTGTTACTAATATTATATTGAAATTCATTTCTAAAAGAGTAGGAGAGAGAGCAGCGCAACATAAAAATCACATAGAAAAACAGTTGTACGCAGTGGATGTTAACTAAGTAATGAAAAAAATTAAAATTAGTATTCGGCTGCAAGCTGGGACTACCCTTTCAATTGCGCCTGAGGACGAAGTCTCGCAATAAGGTAAATATTCTTCTAATGTCTTACTTTCATTACCACCCGATCGCAACAAATACTAACTAATACATATGAAAACATGAATAATACCTGCAAATTAATTAATTAGATGGTCGCCTATTACCTCATAAATAACAGCATCGGTGACGGTAGGCATGATGTTCTTAATTTTAACGAAAATGTTCACCCTTATTCCATGTAAATCACAATAATATTCGGTCTGTAACACATTTTAAAAATGCCGCGAAGGTCGCGAAGACGCGAATTCAATCCACCCACAAACATCCCTAAAAAACAGGGACAATCTTAAAAGGAAATTTACAATTTTCAACAACAGAAAAAAGATCTCCATAATTGTGCAATTACAGTGTACATAATATAATAACTTAATAAATCAGTAGACACAAACAACAAGACTTGGCCGACTATCAAAGTAATTTGCCATTACACGTACATTATGTTTCATATTTATAAATGGCGACGCCTTCTTACTAAGTGAAAAAAAAGGGAGAAAAATTAGGAAGATCTGAAGTACATACTTAATTTTAAATTAGACTTATTACAACAACTAATTGTTTAATTAATTATAAAATTATTTTTCTTTTCATTCATTTGGGAAATTTTATACAAACAAACAAACCATTAGCAAAAACCAATAATAATTTATATGATTGAATTAATACGCTTTTTGTTTTCTTTGTTCCATTTAAATAACAAAAACAAATTGTTCTAAGAGGTTTCTCTCTCGACTTTCAAACATTGATTTTCGATTCATGGAAGCTTAGTGGATTCAAACAAACACAACAGAAAAAAAAAAACAAATTTCTCAAAGAAACAAAACATAGGCAAAAAGTTTAACAGAACGCTTAATACGTAGGAAAGATGAGTGAGGGAGGCGTCATCTATCATTACAGAAAAGCATATAAAAACTACTAAAAGAAATCTAATTAAAAAGATAAGATAAAGCTACTAAATATTGGTATTAATAAAAACATACTTTACTAACATACATAGATATAATATCAGTTCTTCTGAAACACAAAAGTAAAAAGAGAAGAAAATTTAAAAAAAAAAAAAAAAAAAAAAAAAAAAATTTCATTTACGATAAATTTTGAAAATATTAATATTTTCTTTTTGTTCAGCACTAGCATTTTTCTAAATAAATTTTTCTTTTAGATATTCAGGTGTAAAAAAATTGCTAATGCTGCAAAAAAATTTAATTTAAAAGACTATTTCATTTCATGATGTAATGATGGATTAAATTAAAAGTAATATAATGGCTTCTATCAACAGAACTTACATGCTAAGTTGGATTGTTGTTGCCCTTTACTTTTTGTTTTTTAACAAGTCTTAGGCATATTTTAGCATACATTTTACCAAAAGTTGTCTTTCTTTCAGAAATGCTGAGAAGAGCAATTGCATGTTATTGTAATTTTTCAGAGACGACTTACTAAGCCAAAATTTCGCTTTATTGTTGTCCTATGAACACTTAACACAAGCTCCTTCAACATCAAAATCAAGTACCATTAATTTTGTCTCCTCGGTGCCATTGCGCGAGCCCACCGCACAAATTAATTTAGTGTCATTTGCTCTAGAAAGGTAAATCGGGAACAAAATTGCGTTTTACTTCTTCATTCATTTAAAATAAAATAAATACCTAATTCGCCACACTACTCCGCCGGAACCTCCAGATTCTAAGGATACTAAATTTCTTATGAATTCACCAGTCTTAACGTCCCACAATTTTACTGTGCCATCATCCGAGCTTGTCACCACAAAACGTGAATTGAATTGTAGACACGTTACTGCTGATTGATGTTTATTCGGCCCTAGGTAAGTAAACCAAAACATGTAAGAATGCTAATACTCATACTTTTCGAGAAATCGTTTCGAAATTCAGCAAGGATCTTTTGAATATTTCAAAGGGAAGCTTAAAAAATTGCTTAAAACAGCTTCTTCAATTTTTACACACTTTCGTTTTAATTTTCAAATACTTTCAAAACTTAAAAAAAAAAAAGAACAGCTTAATTAACTAAGCTTGCCTTTGGATAGTCCTTAAGCAGTTTTTCATATATTCACTATAAGAGTATATTAGAGACTTCCCACATTTGTAATAAATTAAAGTACGAATCGGAGACCACGCAACAAATATATTTATACTTCACCGTGATGTAATTTAGGGAAGTCCGTCTATTGAAATCGCTACTTCAATTGTTAAGTCTACAAGATTGATTTCAAATTTTTGTTATCATGTTTTCTATCAGGTTAAGTTTGAAAACCAATCAAATCGGACTAGGTGTGCAAGCAATTACGTACATAATATAATACAGTTTATACAATTACTATACATATTGAAGAATAATTGACGTGTCTAGAATATGATATATTGTCATCCTTCCGTTGGCCAAAGCCAATTACTATTCATTTTGTATTCTTATTAGTTTTGCAAGTAGGCTAAAATTTGGACATAATCACGATGAATTTAAAATAACCGAAATAATTTTAAAGTGACACGACCACTATGAATCTCAATCTCGGGTTCACATATACAAAGATTCATACATTACTGCAAATTAATTTTAGTTTTCTCCTAGATTGTGGCTTCATTATATTACAGATCGATTCTAGGGTCATAGATCCTTTGCCTACTAATTATCCCAAAAACAGAAAATTTAATAATAATTCTTGAGTTAATAGTACCTTATTATTAGCAATAATCATCGTATTCTACCTACTCAGGGCACTTATTGACGATTTTACATTGTCAATACTACTAATACAAATCCACATGAATTTGCGACAAAAATACTTATTTACCCATACATACCGGATAAAGTCTGCAAGCATTGACCAGTCGTAATGTCCCACACTTTGACTGTAGAATCGGCATTACCGGATACTAAAATATTTTCACGTAACTCCATACCGGATGTCAGACTCTGATGACCCATTAAAGTATGTTTACAGTTACCCGTTTCCACATCCCAAACACGTATGGACGTATCTAAGGAGCCACTAACAACATGAGTACCGTCAAACTATTACGGAGTAGTTAGATAATTAAGTATTTTTATTTAAAATATTGATCGAAACAAAATTATATACCTGCAGAGAGTAAACACGATTGGTGTGGCCTTGTAAAGTGTGTAAGCATTCAGGTTTATCTGGGTGCCAAATTTTCACCATGTAATCATAAGCTCCTGAAACAATTAGTTTACCATCGTATTGCACACAACGCACAGCCGCCAAGTGGCCAACTAAAACACGTAAACAACTGCCTTGTTCAATATCCCATACGCGTAAAGTAGCATCACGAGAACCGCTAACAACTCTAAAGAAATACAATAATACCAACAACGACCGTGTGATAATAAACTGATAAGAAAACAAGGATGTTTGATTGAGACTTACTTATTACCATGCAGGTGCATGCAACGCACTGTGGAAGTATGGCCCAGTAAAGTATGTACACACTGACCTGTTTCCATGTCCCATACTTTTAAAGTACGATCCGTACTCCCTGAGATAATAATATTACCAGACATTTGCGATGACCAAACACCCCCTGTATGACCCACCAGAGTACGCAGACACTAGAAAGTAAATTTCTAAGTTGAAGACATACACGCTTTACAGCTTTCAATTTACACTTACTCTTCCTGTAACCGCTGACCAAACTTTTAGTGTGTTGTCATCAGAACCCGATACGATCCGATTTCCCGAGAACTGCAGACAGGTTATAACATGTTCGTCGTGACCTTTTAATATTTTCGGCTCACGAATGGGCCGCGAGCGCCAATTCATTTCAATAATGTGTTGGCGCATGTACGCTGCCTTCCAAGGTGAAGCTATCGGTGGCATGTTACCCGCTCGACCACGTTTAGGACGATCTGTACGAGGTTCGGTGAGAATTTGTACTTGGCGACATTTTTCCTTCCATAGCAGATTGTCGTCGCACAGGAAACGCCAACTGCGGCAAGTTTGAGCAGCTTTCAACAGGTCCTTAGGGTCCAAATAAGACAATACTTGTAATGCCAATTCACGCGGCAGTAATGATATAAAATCGCGTTGAAATTGTGGCTCAATGACTTTCATCATATGACGCACCTGAGTAGGTTCGCAATGTTCGATGAGACGATCGACGGCTATCAAACGTTCCGCATGCGACCAACTCTTGAACTGTGCTATCCATTGTTGTAATTCTGGCTGCGGGTTATCTCGACTGGGTATCAAAGAACGTGGGGTTCGTCGGCCTAAAGGAGATCCAATTGTTGCATTGGAAAAATGCAGTTGTGGGGTCGATTGAACCTGAATTAAGATGCTACTACTACTACTCTGCGAGGAACGTGGCGTAGCAGTGAAATCATAGGCAACGCGTTTGCGACTATTACTGTCGACTCCTCCATTGCTATTTCCACCTAATGCAGCGGACGAATTGTAATCATGATCCATCAGACGACTGTCGTTGTATTTACGTTTACGCGCACCCAGATATTCAGATGAAACAGTCGATTCTTCCGATATGGAAAGATTGTGCATAATGTAATTAGAGAGATCACCACCATCTTTGCCGCAAATGTTGGGACTATCAGTCTCATCCATATCGTTGAGACTACTCAAACTACCGCCATGACTGCTTCCACTGCTACTCTGTTGACATGTGCAAATCTCCTCGACATCTGAATTTTCTTCACAGTCCACCCAAGGAGGTTCTTCACTGAAGTCAAGATGATGCTCTAATTGTGAATGATCGCTAACCACACGAAATCCTTCTAAAACATCTTGTGAACTATTTCTTTGATGTGGTTGCTGCTGATTACCAAATATATCTAAGCGACGATTGCGATTACGTGCTGTCATGGTAAGATTTACTCCAATAGGCGTTGTACTAACACCGACTGACGCAGTACTACTGCCAATCGCGCCTACTCGAGATAAATAACGCTCATTAGTTTGGGCACTAGCATGCACTTGTCGTTGAGTTTTTGGTGGCGGAGCGTATTGACAACGAGCGGACGATGTTGAGGGTTGCACATCATCATCTTGAATTTCAATCGATGAAACATCCATTTTGCCATGAGTTGAAGCGTTTGCAGCAATAATGGGTTGTATAGCACTGGTGCGGCTACAGCCACTTTCCAGTACACGCACTACTACTGTAGAAGACGATGAAGCCGTTTGCTGTTCTTGTGGTATTTCCTGGTGACAAGTAGATTGTTGCTGTTTTGTAGACGATGCCACAACCACTGAAGATGTAGAGGCGGTAGACGATGCTGTAGATGAGCTCCCTAAAAAGCTATCATTAGAATTCGAATTGGAGTACATATCAGCAGCCATTGTGGGAGCCGTTGAAACGGGAGCCTCGACGATGACGGATGTGGGATTCGAACTGAGATTAGATGAAGAAGGGTCAGCTGCGGCAATGGATCCAATGGTATTCAAAGTGCTTGCCTTTGTAATTAACACATTCGAACGCTGTTGCTGAGATTGTTTTTGTTTTTGTTGTTGTTGTTGTTGTTGTTGTGGCTGCTGCTGCTGCACATTATTATGACTTAGAGTGGTGCTCAAATTTATTTTGGCAGTTGATTTGGTTAGACGACTGTTACACTTTCGACTACTTGTTGGGGTGGCGGACAAATCTTTATATGTACACTGTGGGGAGAAACGAACAACAATTAATTCATTTGTTATCTAAGGTAAAAAAAGACAAAATGTGAAAGAAAACTTTATATGGTTTGCAATGATGTTTAACTACGTTTTTTCTACATGTGTACCTTGTCTTTAGAAACTAACTGTTAAAAATTGAAAGATGTTATATAATGTTATGTGGAGATTGAATTTTTCAGTCGCTTGTTATAGAAACGCATTTTAGTTATTCGAAAATGCAGAAACTTTGATAAAATGCTGGCCGTTTATGAGTGCATGCTTACTATTTTCAATTTAATTAACTACCTTACTATCCGAAGAGTATGGTCTGACATTGCTGTTATTGCTACTGCTCGGCCATTCCTCTGCTTCGGTTGCTAGGTATTTATTCTGTTGATCGAGACAAGATTTAACGAAACCCAAGTTCAACATATCGTTGTTAATTAAAGAGCTTGACTTCAGTATCACGCCGCCTGTCAAACGTTGTTCACTTTCAAAATCTCGACGCTCAATCAAGTCCATTGACTTAATATCCAATATGGAGGACATAGATAATATTTTCGAACTGCTGGAAGGTAACTCCTGAGATGTAACACAATTATTTAAATTCATATTCTTTAAACGTTCGTGAGCTTGGGACACAGAACAGGTTTGAGATTCTGTAAAATTGAATACCGTCTCATTAGATTCTATGTTCTTGCCATTAGTACAAAACAAGATATTCGCGGTGGCTAATCCGGAAGATGAGGGACCTTCTTCGGAATCACCAGTTTTGGAAAACTCATCACTAAGACGTTTCGGTTTGACACTTTGGTCACTGAAATCGTTTGATGCGGCAGAATTAGTGATGGCGATTTGCAGATGATGTTGTTCCTCTACAACTGGTGTTTCCAAGTAAATTACACCACCATTCGGACTCACTATGACGCCGTTCATCGATTCTGAATTTTCTTGTGTGTCTCTAAGAGACAATTCATTATTGTTGTTATTGTTATCGTTGGAATGACTTCCACTATTCCCTAAAGCGTGCTCGTCTACATCTTGATCATCTTTTTGTAACGCATCACCATGACTACTGACGATGTCATCGTCTTCGTCACCATTGCCATCATCATCATCGTCGTCGTCATCATCTTCATCATCATCGTCATCATCATCGTCATCGTCATCATTTATGACATAAACTTTGGTGGAATTAAAAAATCCCTTAATACATTGCGCCGCATTTGATGTAGAACCGTCCGAGGTGACTTTCATCATATGTATAGTAGTGTCCGTAGATGAGCTATCATCGTGAACCGCAACCGAATCGGCAGATGCATTTGTCGTTGTACAGGTGGGCAACGAATTCGATGAGCTTATTTCAAATGCTTCCAAAACACCGGAAGTCGTTGTATCATCATCTAAAACTTCAGCAAAATTATGCGGTGAATTTGTACTAAATTCTTCTTGCAAAAGCGACGACATGGAGTTACGACTTGTCGACGGTTTATGTATATTATCGATTCCTTCTTCAGTTTGTATAATGAACTGACGACGACGAAGATTAAATAAATGTATATTATTTTCTTTTCGTTTACTATTTGAATACTCTGAGGTCTTATTTGGTATCGTTAGAATTGATGTTGGGATTGAAGTGGGCTTATTTAGATTAGCGGTAATACTTTGAAATTCATCGACACATTTTTCTTCCATAATAAGGTATATACCTCAGAGTGTTGAGCAGATTTATTATAAGCACGCAGTTCCAATTACTTGGTCGACTTGCTGAAATTGGAAGTGAGAGAAACAGAATTTAATTAACAGCTAATACACGTCTCCTTTCTTCTTCTTCGTTGCTTGCTTGCTAGATGAAGCAACAGAAATTCAATATCAATGAGTTCAAGGGCAAATGACCATCGTTCATTTGCAACACTTCAATAAAGCGTTTGCACAATTCTTGAGCAAAGAAGCTAATAAAAAAACATTAAAAATGCACCAATACTTTCCATTATTAAATAAAAATAATTTTCCGCAAATTGAAAAACATGAGCACTATTACCTTCCTCTCGCACTTAATGCACATATGTATAACTTTATCCTTGAATAATAAAAAAAAAAAAAAAAAATGGTTAGAAAACACCTGTTATTTAATATATAATTTCGTATTAATTGTATACTTCATTTTTATTTAACTATAAAATAAATTTATTAATTTTTTTGATATAATTAATTGACTGTAATCCATCCATAATATATTTTTATATAATTAACCACTCAAACACATGATATTTTTAATTACAGTAACAGAATCCTCCTAATATACTAAGCACCGCACACCACACTTTATTCACTCTCTTCGCACAATCGAGGTGCTCTACCCACCACTAATGCTGCTACGACTGGTAAGTAAGCACAATCGACTATGCAGCAAGCTGCCACATTCCGCAATGAGGAAAAAATGGCAAAAATTCCCATACACATATTAATGGCTATAGAGAGTAGAAGCAAAGCAGCAACAATAGCAGCAGCAAAGCGTACGGGTACACACTTACACAGAGTAGAACAGAGCAGAACCAAGCAAAATTGAACAATGCATGCATATACGCAAACATAAAGAATGTAGAAAATAAACGACCGAAAAAAATTCGTTCAAACGAGTGGAAGAAAATGATAATAAAGATGATGACACAATGACGATGATGATGATGGTGGTGGTGGTGCTATTACAACAGAACATTACTACAAAAATAACAACAACAATAATAATAAAGCAGTTGAACAGCTACAATGATGAAGTAAGATCACAAACGGCAGTTGTGTTATTCTCACGTAGAAATGGTAGTAGGCATACAGACAGACAAAAAGGCAGATGTACGGACAGACAAAGAAAAGTGTAAACTTAAGAGCAAATGATGGGAAAATACCCACACTATTGCAAAATGCTGCTGCAAGCGTTGCTGTTGGATTTACTTTGACTGTTGTTGTTAAGCTATCACAGCGAAAACAAGCCGCTCGGAGTCAGCGTACCTATCTACAAGCCTATGCACACATATTGCATTCCCAGACCCTATAAAAACAAAAAATGGAAAAAATCTAAAAAACATGATCGTTTCTTTCGCTATAAGCTCAATGAAAAGAAATCACAAAAGTGCAAAATAAATGTATATATGTATGTCTACATACAAGTGAGGCAGATGAGCGAATTGATACACAATATGTAAACATCTATATATATATATATATAAGTATGTGTGTCTGTGTGCTGTGTATAATCATGACTATACCATATACATACTGACATTGCTAAAATAATGGCTGATTATAAAAACTTATCAGTTATAATTTGCTCAGATAGATTAGGTTTACTTTTCTAATTACGGTCCCCTCGGTAGGTAGTTCATAAATTGGAATGCATATGATTTTTACTGAACTAAGAGTCATTCTATACAAATATTCCTTCGAAATAAAACAAGAAAATTATGACACCGGGGATATTTCACAACTATTGGATAACTTTTAACCTAAATCAATAAGCGATTTGCTTACATTCTCTACGATAAGCTGACTTGCCATCGTCCAATTTGTAGAATTTAAAATACTTCATATTTGAATCGCTATTATTAAGATTGTCTCCAACACCGATTGAAAATTGCTTTGCCTTCGCTCAAAACCCATTTTGCGAGCGTTCTTTTAGCCACTCCTTCCTCTTCCTTCGTGCAATTCCTAATATTCAATTATATTCAATATTTCGATTCAGATCCTTACCTCAGTCAAACGCTCCTTCATTTTATTCACTATCTATCCGTACTTATTACGTTGCATTCATATACACAAAGTGTGCATATACGCATCTTTTTTTTTTTTATATGCACGGTATTCAAATGTAACTAAACCTACAGGCACTGCTCGTCCGATTTGGACGTTTTGCAATAATGTCTTTCTTTTTACCCGTTTGCGCTTTTCTACTTGACGAACAAAATTTCTTGACACACCTTTAAATACGACTTTAAATCTTACAAGCACAGCAGCAATGGACAGAAAATCTATTCTAATCTAATGTTTTCCTTTTCAATTTCATTCAAGTCCTTATTGTGCCCACTAGGGAAATGTAGTGATGTACTACTTTCGTCATTTCAAAATATATTTCCTTAATTAAGCATAAATTGCTGGATCACAGGTTAAGGGCTAGAATTTTGATAAAAGTTTCAAGGACCGACCGATTGAAAAGTTTAGAATTCGGCTGCAAGTAGATTTATAGTAACGCAAAATTGAATGTAACAAATCGGAAGAAAATCGTACTTGTGGCCCCCACAGAAACTATAAATCAGTCAATGGATGCGTTTATGATTGATTGAAAGTTCTTGATGGTATTGTCGTGGGGATCATTTGATAAAACACTTTTAGTAATGTGCATTACATTCTTGAGTATAGCGAATGATAGTTAAAATGTCCGATTGTCGCTATCGTCAATTCCAGTTCGAAAACGATCACAAACATCTGTTATTACGCATGATTTCGTCGACATCGTCGTGTAAAATTTTTAATCTTGATTGTGGACCCTTTAAATCTCTCTGTATCGAACACCCGAAGAAAATGCACTAATGCAAGCAAAAAAATGCATCCACAATTATCAAGGAGTAATAAAAATAGGACGGAGTGAAATATGTGGGGCCGGGTCGATAGAATAAATGGATCTTTGCTCTATTTAGCAAGCATATAATCAAATACCCTCTTTGTGGTCTGTATTAAAAAAAGACAAGAGACGAGTTCGAATCCAATTGCTTCCACCCACCGGAGAATGCGATTAAAATTCCCGTTTGCCATTCTAATTTGTAATACCATAAAGATTCATACTTCATACTCTCCAGCATAGTGTATCTGGTTTAATGGGCATGGTTAGATTGATGAAACTTGAACCAAGAACAACGTACTTAATATGTTCCAGATCGATTCCACGAGGATAGTAGTGTTATTTAGCAAAACATAATATTTCTTTATGTGAATATGATGAGATAGTTAGTTACCAATCGCATTTTGCATGTGTATCCTCGTAAACATTTATCCATGAAATTTAAATTATTACTCTACTCATTTTAAAATCCGTTTTCAGTTTTTCTTCCTCTTCGCTTTAACATACGTGTTGGTATGCGAAGAAACAAAAGACGGGATGAGAAAATTTGATCGGTTTTCGAAGAATCTCAAAACCCACTCCCGCCGCTTTTGTCGTAAATCGAGAATTTGACGATTAACGTAATGACGTACATCTTGGCGTAAATCTTAGACGGCGTAGTATCCGTTACGATTTTTCGAATTTTCTTCGTCGTCTTCTTTGCACCTTTCTTTTCTCTGTGATCGAATGCATCCTGCCGTCAAATTTGATGATCTTACGCCTCTCTTTTACTTTCTTTTGGTGCAAGTTTTATTTTTTTAACTTTAATGAAGACAGCAGGCGCGAATGTATGCAATTTTGTTGTTCGTCGATGTATATTTTCTTGAATGTAACAAAAGGCATAACGCAATTAATTTACACTATTTTCTGGTAGCGCGTAAAAAAATCATTTGCTCGCTTTCTTTACTTTATTGTATCGTTGAATATTTACGTATGTTTTACGTATATTTTTTATTCTCTCGTGAAAAGAACTACTGGAATAACACATGGTTTAGTGGATGAATGATTCTCTATGCATATATGTATAGGTATATATACATAATTATAAAAAATAAATGAAAAATAAAATACATAAAAAAAAAAAAAAAAAAAATTAAATAATAGCCTGCTGTTTCTACAGTTTCCTGTGAGGTTTCACAAGAGAAGACAACACGACATACAGCAACACAGTGTAAAAGCGATAACCAGGGCAGTTATACACGGACAAGAGACAAGATAGTTGAACTAAGCCAAGCGTTCACTAATAAAAGCAGTTATAATATATAAACAACAGCTCATATGATTGTGAGCGTTTGATCTACCTGTGCATCTTCTCTTTTTATCAGTTTCTTCCTCTCCTTCGGTACATGAAACACAAACTCATATATTTTTTCCCAGACCAATCTTTTTGTGTTTCTTCTTTCGTTTCACTTTTCCAAAGAATGTTAACGAAATCCAATGCATATATGTATTGTAGTGAAGTATTCAAAATGTTTAGTGGTGACAATAAAGACACATTCACATTCACATTCACATTCATATACATTTTATTTACTTTGTATTGAAATTCAATTTTATTTAAAGGAATAATAATGCCAGCAATGATAGAATCTCACGAACTTAACGCGAAGTGTCCTTACTTGATAAAGATTGCGATAATTTGTATAGTTTGTACATCTTGGCCACTTTCTTTTTCTTCTTTCTTTTTTATTTGCCACAACTGAAATGCAAAGTTACCGCATAGTGTCCTTCATAGGAATAAACCCACAGATTATTGAATTTAAAAGAGACCACCACCACATCCATTGTTTGCTACGAGTACTTGTGACGTTTACATGTAAGGATTATTATTACTACTATATAACATAACACTGAGTGAGCTGAGCGCTTTTAGCCGTTTTTTCATTTTCGTAGAATATACGTGAAAACTTTTGTCGTCGGTCCGTTGCAGTTTACGATTAATGTAAGCAAAAAACGCACGCATCCGATGTGTTCCCGGTTTGGATGGGTCTGTGGACGCGACCTCGAACCGACTCCACCCATTTTCATAAGGCCCTTTCAATATTTTCGTAAAATTTGAAGCAGATAGGACTTTACTTTTGCAGCTAAGCGAATTTTTACCACAGACAATAAACAGACGATGCTGATCAGCAATGTATATATTTTATTGAGTCTCCGCAGTTTCCTTCCGAGTATTGAAAACGTTTGGCAAAATGAATCCCCCCTATGGTTCTTTTTTCTTATATATGTTATTTCGTTAGAAGTGTGTTTAAGTGTCGCTCGACGTAGTTCCGTATGAGAATTCCCATGTCAAGTTGGCTTGTATTAAATAAAAACCATATGTAAATAAGCCAGAGTATGTACAATCAATATGTTTTCAGAATTTACACCGCACAAAGCACGGCCAAATTAGATAAGAATAAGATTTTGAAATATATATACATTGGATGACTTTTTTATCAACTCAGATGGTCCAATTCTTCTGATTAAGTATAAATGTGATACGATAGTAGAAAGCATTCCGAATATGGGCAATACACTATTCACACTATATTTGACATAGCCAGGATAGTGGACTTCTGCTACGATTTAAAGAAAAACGAATTCCACTCTATTACGACTGTAGAGACTGATGGTGGATTCTGATTCTGAGTCTGACTCTAGAGACTGGTAGCGGAATTTCTGCGCAACATTTCTGACTATCTCCGTACTTATGACGTTGATATCTTAAATGATAGCATTCACGTCATTTCATAACTGTACTTCCTAATTGAAAAAGAAAATGGATATGTAGTGTATTAGTTAATTTGACTACATCGGAAATCTAGAATAGTGAGCAACTGTTTTTAATCAAAAATCTTGAGTAACTGAAGATAGTCCTGCTTACCCCTTGAAGGGATATATTCATTTAATTTGAAAAGTAAAAAACATCGTGGAACGGATATTTGAAATATGAAAAGCTTTATGGAAGTGCTTATTAAATCACCACCCACAGCATTCACTATTTATTTATACTTTTTTTTTTAATTCGACTGAAACAAGATAGCCACTTAAGGTTAAGGTTACTTATTTTTTAACTCAAATTTATTAAATTAATAATATCGACTTCATTAAGAGTAATAAGAAGCAAGAACCTTATACTTATTTATATTCTGCATTCATATTTATTCGATGCCTATTCATATGATCACTTTACGGAAAAGTAGTTTACATTCAAATTATAATATTTTGAGTATTGACATTTTGATTCCGATCTAACCGAATCAGAAAAGGAGAATGAATGATAATAATTATTAGAATTTTTATAAGCAACATAAAATGAAATTAAATGGTTCGTAGTTAACGCGATAGCACGACATTGTTAACTGGGATTGATACAGTTATAGCCTATTATCGACATAGCAACATTACAGTACTACTGACGCGTGTTGTAGTATTGGTATACCCAACTCAATGAATAGATGTTTTGGTTGGAAGGATCTTTAAATTCACAAGACCACTTTTCGATAAATCTCAGAGTACTTCTGAATTTATTAACAATTGAATGTTTGCGCAGATGGAACCGCAATCTGGAATCAAAAACAACCAAATGTGTTATATTTGGGACATGTTTAAAGGTCTGCCCATGTATATTATATATGGTCTTTATAGCCGCCCTTGTACAAAATTATAGTTACTTAGATTAAGACACGCAGGTTACTCCATACCACTTAGCCATTATAAGTAACAAGTCGCACACGGCCTTTTATTTAAGAGGACACCATTTGATTAAGAGAACACCTGGAAACCGTTATAAACCAAGTTTAAAAATAAGTGACTGACGATGAACTCTATCAAAAGCCTTAGTGAAGTGTTTGCATCCAACATTAGTTCGCTGATCACTAAAAAATATAACATGACAGTTCTAAGAAGCGTACCCCTGAGGATTTATTAGGGACAAAATCATTTTAGTGGGGGTAAACAATTGAACGTAATAAATATTTTGTTACCAATCTCTCAAGGAGCTTATGTAGAACACTAAGCTTCGTTATAGTCCTAAAATCACCTACCGTCACTTTTACAGGCTCCCAGAAAATACTAGAACCTAGTGATTAGCTGCATATATCGGTCAATGATCGAACAATGTCATCGCCAGAATTTATGACGATATATGTTAAAAAAAAAAAAATATAACTGAATAGAATAGTTTACACTCTGCATCGTCTCTGAAATAGATGAGCAAAACGAATACGGACGTTTACATGTGAACTTTTTAGATGCCGCTCAATTTAACCTTGGAGCTTAAATGTAATGAAATAATTTTCCAAGTTTTCCTTCCTTATATATTTTGTTTGTTTATTGATTTGAAATTTTGCAACGTAGTGTGCTGGGTAAACTATCAGTTTTTGATAGTGAAATTATTTCCTGCAAGAAGTCTCTGCAGCCTCACCATCCAGAATAGCAAACTTGCGGAAAATTCCAGTATTTTTATGTCTCTGCTATATTAGCAGATCTGTTGTCGATATATAGATTTTAAATTCCCTCTTGCAATCAAATATACACAAAGCTAGCATTGATGAGCACATTTAAGAAAAACACGTCTTAAATCTATTGAAACTTTCATGTTTTTTCATTTTGGTTGAATAATGACTTAAAACTTAAAACAAATAATTCAGCCAAAAGCTGTTTTGATGCAACTAATTATATGATTGGCGAAAAACTTATTTATATAAATTGATATTTCTCTGTCTCACCGCATTTTAATTCCAATTCAAAGTGTCTTATTTATTATACTTTCGCATACATAAAGTTATACAGAGCATTCCGCAGTACTATTTGAAAGACATTATAGGTCGCTCATTATAATCGCCGAACTTGAAATTCTCTATCCTTATTCGCTATTAAGCTAAAAGTATTTTTGAAAGTTATGTAAAGTCAATTATTAATGAAAACTCAGGTACGTTAACTATAAGTACATTGATGGCAACTTCATTAATTTGCATTTGTAAATCTTTACAAGCACTTATATTTATTTATGTTGATATGAACGATGAAATTTAGAAGCAAAGAGCGTATCTGAATACTTTATTAAATAACTTCAAGCGTGATGCTATGCATGTTATAACAAATAAGTGGCTGTAATTACATCATTTTTTTATTGCGAGTCCAACATTAGATGGTTAACTTTTCATAACTGACTTTTCATAAGTTAGAACAAACTAGCTCCTACCCACAACACGCAACCTAACACGACATAAATTTTTATTCAACGAAAAAAAGAGAGGAAAGAATATTTTGTACATTTTTACAAAATTCAAGAAACCAGAGTTACGTCCTGACATGATATTATCATTGTTCATTAACTTTACTTTCATTTAAAAAGAAGTAGGTGATAGCATCGAATCTTAATACAACATTTGGCATGGCTGTTATGCAAGTATGACTGTTTTTGTCACTGGATCTATTTTCGCATATTTAACAATGTAATAAAGTAATTTCTAAATTTTGTACTACTTTGAAAACACAAAAAGACAATTTGGTCTAGCAATGAAGACGAGAGAAAGACCGAAATTTGCACTTTTTTTTAATTTTAATTTTTGCGGATTAGCAAAAATTGAGCTATACTGCGTGAGGAAAACGATCACTTATAACTAACTACATGCACAAGAAGTCCACGCTTTCCTTTTTGTTGACATACGATATTGATGTTTGGCAAGACCCGTTGGCAGCCCTGATTGCACCTAAAGAGTAGACAGCGGTGACAATCCAAGACATCGCAGCAACGGCGCTCTAACCTCCGCCACGATTACATACATATACATACATACGAAAGTATCTATGTGCCAAATACTGCAGCAGTCCAACTCACAAAAAACATTCGAATATTTTAATGCTAGTAAGCAATTTTACGCTTAAATGTAAAGAAATTTCATTAAAACTTTCTGCAGCTCTAACTGCATCTAAACAGAGACTACGCAACAGCAACAATCTATCTGAGACCTCGCAGCAACTGCGCCTAAGCCTCTGCTACGACTGTATATGTATAAATACATACGACATACGTATGTGCCAAACATCACGACACCCAATATTTTTTAGAATTTTAATTGTCATAAATATCCTTTCTCCCGTCCCGCAATTAAATCTTCTTTCCACTCGTAAAGTTTATCCATTATTTGCGAAAATCTTTAGTATTTGTATTCTAGTTTTCAATTTTCTCGACACCTCTTCAAAATATATTCTTTTATATTGAACAATTTTTTTTCTTACAAGTCTCTCACGCACACACACACACATATATGTATATATATATATATATATATATATATTATATACACATATATTATGTATGCATATATAAAATATATATAAATATATATATTTATACACACATATATATATATATATATATATATATACATTCATTGCAAAGTAATCAACTACTCTTTCTTACCTCAGTTAATTAACTTTTTTGTCAATTTCTTAAGCCACAATTTTTACGAAAAGTCACGTTTTTTTACAAATGATTTTTTGTTATTCATCGGTATTTATTTCTTCAAATGAATTTTCCAACGCGTGGGAATTGATTTTGTGTGCTTAACTATTTTCTAAAAATTTTCACAAAAATCGCCAGCCTTAAAAAACTTCTCTGACAAATTTCGCTTCGCACGAAAAAAAAGAAAATTTTCAATTGTCAAAAGAGTTGCTTAAAAAATGTACTAAAAATTTATGGAACTTATTTTCAAGGTGGAGTTCTATTTGTTATCGATAATAACATATAAAATAAATAGATAAGTAGTAGGTAAAAGTAACGATAAAGAATTGATCTTAGTTTTTTTTTTCTATTAATTATTGGAAGCACACCCAATATATTTGGCTAAAGCAAATTTTTGCAGCAATATTATATGAAAATTGTTTATTTTTTTCTAACATACAATATATTACTTGTTTATCGTTTTCTCTAGATAGCAGTTATGCCGCTTAATGGAACTTAACTGAAGCAACTCTACTAATTCGAATTTCCTCTTATCTTATTTCCTGGTGTTAAATAAAAAAGGAATTGTAATATACATAAAAAAGAAAAATATTATGAACAGTTATATTATATTGTACTAATCAAATGCAGACATTTGAAAGCAATTATTTATGTGGCTTAATCACCTCAACAAGTACCCTGTACATTGTTATTACCACAATCATAGAAATAAATGTGAACTTGGCAACAAGGAAAAATTGTGTATTTATATGCATCTATCCATATATATACAAATATAATATATGTTTGCATATGTGTTGCGTATTATTTTTTAGTAAGCATTTTAATATGACATGTTGCAAATTATATACACGAGATCGAACAACAAAACAAGTGCCTTGGAGCTAGTATCTAGTATAAATAATGTTTAGATAATGTTAAGTGCATATATAGCCTACATATATATATACAGATATACGTGCAGATTAAATTTACCTAAAACTTTTTTTTCATCGGCTGTTTCATAAATTTGGCATCAGGTACAATTGTTTAAACAAGAAAGATATAAATACCAAAAAGAAAAAAAAATATACATATATATATTTCCTAAATATACTGTCCTAATCGTATTACTTTGAATAGTTTTTATGATGGCTAAGCTTGAGGATTTTACAGAAGTAATAAGTGATTATTTGGATAAAGGCTTAGTTCTAATAGTTGCAGATTTATTAAGCTTAATTACGGTGTCGTCTTGTTTGATAATCAAAGTACCACAAATTAATACCATATGCACAAATAAATCATCTAAAGGTTAGTGGGTCATTTCTTTTCCTTTTTGTTATATCTTCTCTGCTCTTCTATTCTTTTAGCATATATTTAAATCGATTTTGATGCCCCTTTTAGGTATTAGTGTGCCGGGCTTATGTTTGGAGCTTTTCAGTTATACCGTTATGATGTCATACAATTATTCAAATGATTACACATTTTTATCATACATGGAATATCCGATATTGTTGTTGCAAGAATATGTTTTGATTTACTTCGTTTTCAAATACCAAGACATTTTAGGTCGTAAAACACAAATCATAGCCGGATTATATGTCATTATCTGCACATTGATTTATTTAAAAATATTTCCAATAATGATTTTAACATTTTTGGTGGTAAGTAGTTATAAATTTCGTAAATCAATAAATATATCACATTAGTACTTTAAAAAAGTTTGTTTTATCATATGCATTTTTTTTACGTAAATTTCTCATTTTGATTCCATTGGCCTACAATCATATTCATATATGCAAATCATTTTTTTAATAGATAATGTGAAATCCGTCGTTCAAAACAAAAAATTAAAAAAAAAAATGCATTTCATTTAATTAACGCAAACTAATGAGCATGGAATAGTGATGTGCAATTATTATTAGACTCAAAACATTTTAGATCGCTTAATGTATTAAAGATACTGAAAAAAATTAGGCTTTGGCGGAATTATGTATTCTAAACTAACCTTTTGAATCGTTCGCTAGTTTTTTAAAAAATGTTTTACTCACATTCCCAAACATGTTTGCCTTTAAAAATATGCAAGAGCAGTGAATGTCAGAACGGCATTCAAACAAAACTTTAACATAATATACATATGTATATAGCTGCACCGCTCACACCAGAATATCTAGACATACGTTAGCTATCACTATAGGAGAAAAAAGTAACACATGATCGAAAAACTTCGCATGTAATAAAAAAAAGAGTGCATGGAAAGAACTCATACCCGTGCTTCCAATGAAGAGAGTTCTATTAATTGACAAATTTTACGTCCCAAAATAAGCTATTGAGTTTCAGTGTACATGGAGGCAAATGAATGTAACTAAATCAATGCCGCTTTTGTTAACACTGCTTCAAAATACATTGTTTAAAAAATTCCAAGCTATTCCGTGTCTTTCAAACGTACCTATTATGGTATGTGTTCGCAGAACAAAATTCGTAGCTCACTTTCTTATTTCATTTAACATTGTTGTTACCTCATTCTATTTATAGCCATTTTGCACACCGATTGGCGCTACAAGTAAAATTTTACAGTTAATAACAATTTTAAGGACTAAAGATGCTAGATCCGTTAGCCGTACGACATGGGCTTTATCAGCTTTCACCAATATGAGTAAGTTCTTGCTTGATTTAGTTTTAAAAACTTCATAAAAAGTTCGAATCCTCCGGACGTCTCGTTTTAGCTCGCATCTATACTGTTTACGTGCAATCTCACGATTGGATGCTATTGTCAAATTTTATTATTTCAACTTTTTTAAGTTCCTCAGTATTTACAGCGGCTTGGGTTTTCAAAAAGAAGCCAAAGGAAACATAAAATTAAGCAATATTTTTAAATAATAAATTGTACTTCTACTACTTGAACTAATTTATTGCTTATCATCATAATCAATTTTCAGAATATTATCCAAAATTGCGCCGGTTTATTGTTTACAATGTTCCTTTAAATATATCTCAATGACGTAGAACATTTAAAATGTGTAGGGAGAAAGATTCGCAATATTTACTTTCTATAAGAATTTTGTGCAAACTTTCTTTCTAGGCAATCGCGCAGCCTGCTAGGAGAGAGATGACGCGCAGCTATCAAGTCGACGTGCCCGGATTTTTAATTTTCAGTACGGTAGAGCACGATTAATTTTTACGATTGATCTGCAACCGCAACTTCTGTAAATGCTCGATCAACAAAAGCGTAACACTTACCGGTCGGACATACGACGCCCAGGCTGCAATTACAGCCGTCTATCTTTCCTCACTTTTTTCACGTTAACTATCACCTTCTTCATATGTGTATGGGCACGTTACCTGTGTGACTAGTCATTAAAAAAGTGACAAACACACAGTTATATTAATACTGTTTCGAAAAAGGATGTTTAGATTTGAATTTATTGCTATAGTAGAAGTCGTTGTTGTTTATTAGCAAACTGCTTAACCGTCTTTCAAAAAATATATGAGAAGCACGTACATGGGCTTCATTCCGTTATGGTTTTTGGTTATGATTCGCGGAACCAAATAACTGTACATAAGAGAAGAAAGCTTATGCTAACTTCTTATATTTTTTAGAAGATGTAGATTTTGCCATAACCAAAGAATAATATCGAAAGGTTCACGCTGAAAATATTACGCATATTATGCTGATGTATCCGGCATTTTCCGAAAACTTTGACTTTTGCGTATTGAGTCGGAATATGTTAGATTATCTCATTGGGTACACTGTAGAAAGTGTTCGATGAGGAAGGAAGTGAATATAGATAATAGTAACGAAAAACTCCAGGTGATGGGAGCTGTTTTAATCAAAGGAGGATAGAGAGAGAGAGAGAGAGACTAGTCAACCAAAATATAAAAGAAATATTTTCAGCGAAATTAAAAATCCTTCTTTCGCTCGCAAAAGAAATAGGTTTAGGTAGAATATTAAAATGAATTTTAGCAGAAAATTAAAAGGAAGCTAATACAACAGTCAGGATACAAGAGAGAACGAGTTAAGGAACGTTTTTCAATTTTTGTGACATTAACACTAAATGAAGATTGATTTCAATTTCGCAGTTGCTTCCATTTGAATTTTTATTAGATTCGTTTATCATGTTTGTTTTCAAGCATTTTCGAACGTATTTACATATTTAGGTATAATGGGAGAAACAAATGTATTTTTGGTGGTTTCCACCGATTTAACTTTCTGTTTTATATATATTAGTCTATAATAAATTGCGTTCATTGTTCCGTTTTTATTAAACCATTGTTAAGAAGACAATGAAATACATAGACCAACATTTCCATAGTTACCCCAATTTGGTCAAAATTAAGGTACGTAGATTCTTGAGGAGTTTTTGTGTATCTCTTAATAACAAAAGTAGTAACGTTGCTAATTAGAAGCCATTTGTATGCTTGCTCTTTCATTCTCATTACTTGTGTGGACAAAGAGCCTGCTGTCAAGAGTTTCTTGGCATGACGTCGCATTCTATCAAACCTTTGCGAAGCGGAAATATATGTTAAGTGAATATGGCCTATGGTATGGATATAAATGTGTATGTACGAAATAAGACCAAACATTAAGTATGTGTATGTAGCAAATACAATTTGTTTTCTTCTCACTGTTTATTTTGAAGAATTGAAGGATTCTTTGACAAATTTCAAAGAAAGTCTTCATATCAACAAACATGAAGAAATATTTCATTATTAAAAAAAATTATGTTGTACGAATCATATATACTTATCTAAGTTACTTATTATTTATATATTTATTAACATTTGACATATTTCTACAACTTTTTACGTCATCTATGAGTTACGGGAATTTCTTCGTAGCGTACTAAAAACATTGGAACTTTTTAAGATAACAATACCATCCATGGTAAGTCTTGTAGAGGATATTTTTAGGGTACGTGGAGAGATAAACACTACACTACAGTTGTCTTTTGTCACAGATCGTAAATGATAGTAGTGAATAAAACTAAATAATCAAAAAAAATTGTATGGCGATTCCCATCATTTATTTGCAGGACATCTCTATTATTTTCCATACGATAATGTCTTCATCATCAGCGGATATTCAGCTAATATTCTGAAATTTGAAGTGCTGAAAGCTGCACGCCCGATATCGTAAATGCAATTGTAGAATAATTGCTCGAGTTTATAAGCAATACTTGTCGAAAATATAAATATTTTGTTCCGATTCGACAATCTAACTTAAAGAGCTCTTCTTCACATGCATCCGCGATCCAATTAACGCCGTCAAACTAACGCGATAAACGTGAAACATTTCACCATCAAATTCTTTGAAAATATGAGTGCATTATTAAAACAATTTCACATTGTCGAAGAATCTAAAACAGTTTACGTAAACAAACGGAATGCGAGATGTATATTCCATATATATAATGGCCGATTATTTTAAATTATTTAGTTATTGCAACATCTATCACCTTCGCTAAGTACGCCTGTTGACGATGTTAACGAATATTTTGTTATAAATAATCTTGAATTTTCAAACGATTTGGAGGAGAACACAGAAAGTCCTTTATTTAATTGCAATTCTCTTAACAACCCAAAAACAATTCCCAAAATGCAACTAATGTAATCAATGTGTTTGAATTACAAATATACAGATTAATTATAGGATTATAGATTAATTATGCATAGACCCGTTATGCATTAAATTGTAACGCCTGCTTAAGAGCAGTAATGAGAGACGAAATCGAGAATAAATGGTGCTCGTTCGAAATCTTATTGAAGCTTTAAAGATTAAAAATTAATTTACATACGACGTAGGTAAGGAAAGTTGGTTTGATAGCATTTAAAGGACCTTTACGAATCTAATTTCATCTGCACTCACTAAGTTTTATGAAAACAAAAATGTATTGTTGTATATAAAGATTAATATTGCATCAGAAACCATTTTTCAGATCAGTAGCAAATTTTAACAGCAAAGTAAAGGAGCGAATGTAATCTAATAAGAATTGCAACTTTCGTAAATGACAGCGCAGCGTTTCGTAATATTGGCGCTGCGCAATACGCTATAAATTTGAAAATTTGGAAAATAAACATTTGTTTTTGTACAAAAATGTATGTATATATATATATATATATATATACATAACTAATGTTTAGTTATAAAATCCTAAAAGCAGGCCACAAATACCTGTTTGTTTTGGTTACATGCTAAATTTCCATTATAATGCTTTATTTTATGGCGTCGACTAACAAAACAATGAAAATAAATTTGATCATTAAAAACTAATTTTTCGTTTTATTATTTGCATCCATAATATGTGTAATTTTACTTCAAAGTCAGTAGCAAGTAGTTGACATATGAAAATCCTCGTTTGCCTGCCTTACCATATGATTTTGTAAGAAAAGTAAACAAACCTACGTATATGTAAACGCCTAAGTGGGCTGCCACAATGAGGTGTCATATTCGTTATCGGGTTAAAAACTTCCAAATGGCAAACATCTCATTTTGTAAGAAAAGTAAACAAACCTGCGTATATGTAAACGCCTAAATGGGCTGCCACAATGAGGTGTCATTTTTGTTTTCGGGTTAAAAACTTCCAAATGGCAAACATAATGGGCAGCCACATATATATGATTTTAGAGTAAAAATATAAAAACCTGTGGTTATAGAATCAAAAATAAAGAAATCAACGAAAACATAAACAACAAATTTACAATAATTGCTTGTTTATTAACTAGTGCTAAACTAGAAACGTAGATTGACTAGTAATAAATAGGTAGATATATATTAGATATATTTCTGTGTATTAATTGATTCATAATTTGGAAATTGCCATTTATTACTCTCTAATAAAACGTCTTAGTGTTTATTGCTTGCTTTTCACTTCTTACAATATGGTATATGCATGGTATAAATCAAAACTGTAAATTACATAATGTAAAAAAATACACATTATTGAAAGATAAACATAAATTAAATTATTAATTTCTTAATTTAAATTAAATTACCTTTATTTCATCTTGTGCTTTGTTTTCTTTTTGTGTCAATTCTCATAAAGTTTTGTAAAAAGTGGGCAAAGTCGAAGTCCCGGCATGATAATAGAAAATGACGCATCATTGTGTCAGCCCTCTAAACGCTAAAGATAATGATGCGTCATTTCTATTTTCGGGACGGAAGTTTTATGTTATGATGTTCATATAACTTTTTTAGTTCTACTTCTCAAATAATATCTTTTCATTTATAGTTACATCGATTTCCTAATTCTTTTCTTAACAAATAATATACTAACACGGCTTCGCATTGCATTTACCTTTTGAAAGTTGTCAACCTGAAAAATAAAATCACGCATCATTATATTTAATCCCTAACCTAACGTTTGACTGGAAAAAACATATTACATCGGCACAAAAATTAGGATAGCAAAATTAATGTGAAAACAAATAACCGGTTTGCAATTAATTAATGACAAAAAGATATAAAAGAATTTATGACGTCGTCGAAAACCCTTTACTATTATTAATTGTTTCATTATTTGAAAGGGAAAGTATTCTTCATTACATATATAGTTTCAATTTCTTAAGCGAGCTATTACGACTCAGCTACCTAGAACCAGTTATAACTGTTAAAAAACATTCGACGTCTGTACGCTAACCCATACACGACACAAAGACACGTTATTCCAATTTTTCGGGTGGGATTTTAGCTTTGCTGACTTTTTACGAGACTTTGCGGGGATTGGCAAAACATATGGTTCATTGTGTCGGCCCCCTAAAGATAAACAAACATCGTTCTGATTGCATCACTATCGTTACCATTGCATTGATGACTTTTTTTTCTAAAAAATCTCTCTCCTCTAAGCGATAACAATATATAACTTATCGCTGATTATAACACAACGATTACTTGTAAATTAATTTCCTTGCTATACAGAAGCACTACGGGCGAGAAGTCGTTAAAATGGCTGACATAAAATCATTTTTTCATGAATGGTGTGCAAAAAAAAAGGTTGAACCGAAATTTGAAGTCCGACCTACCGGTATGTGTTAACATATTCCATATGAACTTGTATTTGGTTAAATTTTAATGTGTTATCCTAATTCGCCTTGTGGTTGCAAACGCTCGATCAGTTAATAGGAATTTTATATATAAATTTTAATTCTTAAATATGGAGATATATATTTTGCTAAAATTCATTCAACTTAACATTTTTTTTTTGTTTTTTGAAGAAGTCTGGAGAAAGGCCTTTAGCGAATGAATGATTATTTATAAAAGCATCAGGTAAAAAAAAGGTACGTGTTCTTTGTTGATTGTGGAGGCAAGTAAAAGTCATGAGTATATAATTCAGATGAAAAATCAGAAAAATGATGGCAATCTTTATCTGGGAACAGTGAGAAATATTATATTAACAGGAAAAAGCGTAAGAAACTAGATTTATTAGACTGAGAATAGGACGTTAACAATTGTGAGCACCAAAAATATCGTAATGGTTACAATAAGTGTTAAAAAAGCTAAAATTGAATATCAATTCCTTTATACCTGAAAATAAGATGTTCGATCGATTCAACGGATCAACGGATCGATAGCTCAGATCAGCTTTAAATAGGGTTTGCCAAACGTAGGATTAGTCGTTAGTCTATTTAGTCTGTAGACCACTTGGATCTTCCAGGACGACATTTAAGGCAAAACCAAGTTTGGTAAGAACATATATGAGCTTTTCAGTGTTAACGTCAACTCTATTGTAGGCAACCGGCAGGATTTGTCTTCATTTGTTCAATTTTTGTTTACATTGCGTCGTTACGCCTGTGTATGCACATATTACTTGTTTATGTTCTAAAAACGTTGCCATGAATTTTGTTGTTGCATTTTAAGGTCCCAAACATCGCCAACGATTCTTATGTGAAGTGCGTGTTTCCGGGTACCCTTATGTGGCGGTAGGAAATTCAACGAATAAAAAAGATGCGGAACGCAATGCGTCAAGAGATTTTGTAAATTTTTTGGTGCGGTTGAGTAATTTAGCTCCTCAGGATGTTCCTCCTGAGGCTGGTATGGCATCTTCTGCACCGAGCGAGTCTACTGTTAGTTTGGGCAGTGGTTCTGAAAGACGTTTTTTCGACGGTGGTACCGGTCCCCAGGATCTGGGTCAAGCATATCGACCAATGGATCGCGGTAACGAGTATGGAAATTTTAATTTTATAGATCGGGCTCAAGAACAAATGGAAATGAAAGAGGCCGAGTCCATTGATGTTAACGCCGCCATACACGGGAATTGGACGATTGAGAACTCCAAAGCTAAATTGCACCAGTTTATGCAAATGAACAAAATTACAGCTGATTACAAATATACTCCTGTGGGTCCTGATCACGCAAGGTACAATTTGTTAAATTAAGAATCGTCTATACAGTCTTATCAGAAAAAATCGATTTAAATGACCTGAGGAAAGCATGTGGTTTTATAGGTTGTATGGATTTTAAGCTCTTGAAATTATTACTAGTGACGCATATAAGAGTAACTGAAAAATTCTGTTATGAACTTGTTCCGTTTGTGTTCTTTGCGCTTGAAGGAACACTAATGGAATATTTAAGATGAGTTCTAAAATTCGTTAAAAAGTCATTAGAATAATTTCGGGGATTAATACTAAATATTTTACGTTTTTAGTTCTACGCTGTAAACTGCTGCAGTTTTACTATTAAAGCCACATGCTTTCAATTTTTAACGGCAAGACAGTAAAACAAAATTTTCTACTACCGTAAGAATGGTGAGTATTTCAAAATCATTTATAACTGTCGGCAAGCTCATTGTACTTGCCCAAAAGACTTAACAAACTCATATTATGTATTGTGAAAATGTGTGTTATGTCATGAGAAAATTTCCCGCTAACTGACGTGTTAAACATCTTAACAAAAAAACAAATTTACAGGAGTTTTATGGCTGAAATGCAAATTTTCGTACGTGATCTGAAGCGTACTATTACGGCACGCGAGACTGGGTCAAACAAACAATCAGCCAGCAAATCATGTGCTCTTTCACTTGTCCGACAGCTGTATCACTTGGGTGTTATAGAAGCCTTTACTGGCACCCTTAAGCAGAAAAAGGATGAACAAGAATTGCAGCCATATCCGGTTAAAGTAGCACCTGAGTTAAAAGAAGCATTAGAGCAATGTATTAAAGAATTAAATTTACCCATGGTGGAAACTTCTAATATTAAAGTAGAGGCTGAAAATGAGCTTTTTAGCTTGCAGGTGAGGACGCAAAGAAGAGAATTTGTAGGCATTAATATTTTAATGAAATAATTCGTCCTTTTTAGATTAATCCAAATAAAGATATCCAACGACAGCGTAATGAAAACCAACAACAAACTGTGACTTCCATTATCCCTTGGACACCGCCGCAACGCAATTGGAACGCTTGGAATGCTTGCAATTTTGATGAAGGTTATTTAGCTACAGCATCTTTAGAAGATTTGTGCGCCGATTTAGAAAATGGCGCAAAGGATAAACGACTCAATAATCCTGATTATCAGCAATTTTTGGATTTTCGCGAGAAATTACCCATAGCTGCTATGCGCATAGCAATAATGGAGGCAGTTAATGAAAATCCTGTGGTTATTATTCGCGGTAACACCGGTTGTGGTAAAACTACGCAAATTGCGCAATATATATTAGAAGATTATATACAGTCTGGTCAAGGGGCCTTTTGTAATATATATGTTACTCAACCTAGACGTATATCAGCTATATCAGTCGCTGAACGTGTAGCCAATGAACGTTGTGAAAATCTTGGGGAATCTGTAGGTTATTCAGTGCGCTTTGAAACTGTTTTGCCACGTCCGTATGGCGCTATACTTTTTTGTACTGTGGGTGTCTTATTGCGTAAATTGGAGATGGGCTTACGTGGTATTTCTCATATTATTGTCGACGAAATCCACGAACGGGATGTTAACAGTGATTTCCTTTTGATTATTTTACGAGATATGATTCACACTTATCCAGATTTGCGGATAATTCTTATGTCAGCAACCATAGATACGACATTATTTTCCCAATATTTCGGTAATGCCCCTGTTCTTGAAGTACCGGGACGTGCATTTCCAGTTCAGCAATATTTCTTAGAAGACTGTTTGGAAATGACGAAATTCGTCCCTGCACTGGAGTCTCGTAAAAAGAACAAAGATCGAGATGACGAAGAGAACGCGGTGATTAAAGAGAACGGTGAGGATGGCGGAGAACAGAATTTAAACAAAATTTGTTCCGATCCCTATTCGCAACAGACCAAGAATGCCATGGCTCTTCTTTCTGAATCGGAATGTTCTTTTGAATTAATTGAAGCCTTGTTAATTCATATAAAATCGAAGAATATACCTGGAGCTATATTGGTTTTCTTGCCCGGCTGGAATCTAATATTTGCTTTAATGAAATATTTACAAAACTCTCAGTTCGGCAGTCCACAATATAGAATTTTGCCATGCCATTCGCAAATTCCGAGAGAAGATCAACGCAGGGTGTTTGAACCAGTTCCAAATGGCGTTACCAAGGTTAGCAAAACAATGAAAACAATTAAAAAGTTCACTATTTTTCTTTATACCATTTCAGATTATTCTTTCCACCAATATCGCTGAAACTTCGATTACAATAGATGATATCGTATTTGTGGTGGATCTTTGTAAAGCTCGCATGAAAATGTTTACTTCTCATAATAATTTAACGAGTTATGCTACAGTTTGGGCTAGTAAAACTAATTTAGAACAACGGAAAGGTCGGGCTGGTCGCGTTAGACCAGGTTTTTGTTTTACTCTTTGCTCAAAAGCGCGTTTCCAGGCTTTGGAAAATCATTTAACGCCGGAAATGTTTCGTACGCCTTTGCACGAAATGGCTTTAACTATTAAATTATTAAGACTCGGATCTATACATCAATTCTTGTCCAAAGCATTAGAACCGCCACCTCTGGATGCCGTTATTGAAGCCGAGGTATTGCTGCGCGATATGCGTTGCCTGGATGCCAACGATGAACTAACACACTTGGGCAGAATTTTAGCACGTTTACCAATTGAACCGAGACTTGGTAAAATGATGATATTGAGTACAGTTTTTGGTTGTGGTGACGTTGTCGCTAGCATGGCAGCGTATTCTAGTACATTTTCTGAAGTGTTTTCTTTAGATTTGGGTCAGAGACGTTTGCAAAATCATCAAAAAGCTTTAAGCGGTACAAAATGTTCGGATCACGTGGCCATGATTGTGGCCACTCAAATGTGGGAAAACGCTCGTCGAAAAAGTGAAGACGAAGAGATACGTTTTTGTGAATGGAAAGGATTGCAATTATCTACCATGCGTGTAATGGCAGAGTCCAAAAATCAATTACTAGATCTTCTCCAACAGGCAGGTTTCCCGGAAGAATCAATGATAAGTGAGCGCATTGATGCTCATTTGGAAAATCAGCATTTAGATATTGCTACCGCTTTGTTGTGTATGGGTTTATATCCAAATGTGTGTTATCACAAAGAAAAGCGAAAAGTTCTAACAACGGAGGCGAAGGCTGCGTTAATTCACAAAACCTCAGTAAATTGCAGCAATATGACGGTCACATTTCCATATCCGTTTTTCATATTTGGCGAGAAAATACGCACTAGAGCGGTATCTTGCAAACAAATGACTATGGTTACCCCATTACATTTGATGCTGTTTGGTTGCCGTAAAATTGATTTGGTTAGAAAGGGTGTAATACGTCTGGATAATTGGTTAAACTTTGAGATTGAACCGCAGCTTGCTGCTATGATAGCTGCGTTAAAGATTGCTATCGAAGATCTAGTAACAATAGCTTGCACAGAGCCGTCCGAGGTATTAAAATTGGAGGAAAAGCAAGCTAAATTAGTCAAAACTATAAAGGATTTGTGCATAAGAAATGCTGGAGATTATCAAATTGAACGTGAGAAAGGAGTTATGCCTTTCCAAAGTTCCTCGAGTGGACCGCCTTATAAACGGGGTCGGGTCGAAAATGATTTCGCCGGAGTTAGCAGTTTTGGTGGCTATAGGAGCGGTAGTGGAGGATATGGAAGTAGTGTGGCTGGACATGGAGGTGGCGGCTATAGAGGAAGCGGCAGTGGTTATGGAAGTGGTGGCTACGGTGGGGGTAATCGCTTTGGCGCTCGCGGCGGAAATTACGGTCGTACTAGCCATTGGGGCGATGGAACCGGTCGTAGATTTTAAATTCTTATTCAAACTTTTTCATATCCACCACCAGAAAATGGTTGAAATATTATTTACCAATTTCTTGTAACGTCCAGAAATGTGTATTGATTCTTGATGGTTTTACGAATTCGTCATTATCGTACGCTTTTCAATTGATTTCCTCACGTCTGTCCGCAATGATTGAATCTTCAAATTGCAACGCTTAATTTAGAGATGTACCCCTAACTTGCTTGCTTGCGCTAAATTTCCTTGGATTAAATTTTCAGATTAGCGGTGTATCTCCGCTTATGTTGAAAAGCAAAAATAGCATCCATTTAAGGTGGTGGGTGTTCAGAGTGGTTCAGAAGGTTTTTAAAAGTAAATAAAGTTTTCTGGTATGTCAGAAATAATATGTTCTTATAAAATTGTTTTTATATAAATGCAATAGGCAGTCATTACTGCATATAATATTCAATAAATAATTCATTCTTTTAAGAAAGAATGTGAAGAATATTCCGCTTGCCCGGAAATAAATGTGATTTTTTGTTATAGCAAATTTTTTTTTTTTTTTTTTTTGCTTTTATTATTAATGACTATTAATTACGAAAATATAACGTAAAGAAAATGTAATCAACTTTCTCAGTTCTTAAGAGCAATAGATTTTAATGATCTTCGTAAAATGCCAAACCAACGGCCAAGAGTATCGCAGAAAAGATGCCCGCGTACATCAACAGCAATTTCCAGTTGATCACTCGTTTTTCTTTTAATTCAACTGATTTTCGTTCTTTATGTTTGCGTTTATTAAATCTCTTCTCAAATTGCTCCACTTCTAATCGATTACGTTCTTCTTCTTGCTTACGCAACGATTCCTCTGCCATCTGACGAGACATTTCTGACTTCTTGATGATTTCCAGACAATTCTCATCACACATCAATTTAGTGAGCCCTGACCGATGTTTATCGCAAGAAATCTCTTGCTTTAAACGTTTGCACTCACAGTAAATGCGTAATCTTTTGCGACAGTTATTAGTTTCCGGGCAAGGACCTGCGTGGCATTGCGCAGCGCACCGGTGGCCACAGGAATACTATACAAAGGAAATATAATGTAATATAATAAAAATCTTGTTTAATGGATGCAGACTTACATTTTTTAAGCAGCGATTCCCGCAACTTTTTAACTGTTCTTGGCGCTCACTCATTTCAGTTTCATTGCCTTGATTGTTATAATAATCACAGCATTTATAAATAATGTGCATTAAACCGCAATGACATTTTGTTTTAATGACTACATTGCAAGGGTTACAAGGTGGCAAATGACACGGTCGAGGACAATTATGGATGCAACCACTAGGTCGCGGTATGTTACAACCGTTTTCGCAGGACATACAACCTTGTTGAGCCTAGGTGAAAAACACAGAACATTTAAGGAGTGATCAGATAATAAACAAAGGAAATTCCACCTCCATATTATCGGGATGGGGTACAAAATGACAAATCAATGTGCATTTATGGTTTCCGCAGGGTAGCTGACGATTACATAAACGCTGACAAGAGTTCGGTTTTGAGTTCCAGCACGGGCGTTCTTCTACTTCATGACCTCCTATACAAGCAACTAACACTTTCTCTTCGCAGCGAGGATGAGGTAGTGATTTATATTCAGTCTAAATGAGGAGAGTAAACAATTATCCCTAAGAAATGGAATGATGGTTAATAAAGCGAATCTCTTTTAATAGATAGACAGGACATATTAGAACTATATTGAGTTGACATGTATGCTACTTTGTATTATTGACAGTATTCGATGACGGTTAAATAGCGTCGGACTGAGTAACGTTTCGATGATAAACTGAGCAAAGGAAAAAAACTAGGAACCATCATCGCCTTTGAACTCATTTAAAAGCTGTTGAAATGGATCCAACTCTCGCATTTGTCAGAATTTATTCTTCAATTACGTCAGGGAATATCTCAAACTAAAGGATATTCTTACATGAAAATATTCGTAAATAATTTGGAAGAAAATAGTCCCATTGACATCTTCTTTGAACAAAATTCGCAATATTAACCTTTACGTCTAATATGTAGAATGTACCCTCTTAGTGGCCTCCCAAATATGGACAGTATCCGAGTTTGATTTACTTGATACCTTCACAGAGCTATGGCATTTGGCCTTGCAGATATGACCACAATTTGTAATATTATTTGGTAACCCACAAATTTGAGAACAAGGTGGACATTCATTTTTATGGCAACGATGCTGATTTACATGATGACATTTCGAAGGTATTCTGGAAGCAGAATGTTGTTCCTTTTTGTTGCATAGAATATTTAAAATATTAACTTACTTGCAAAGTTCTAAACACGCTATACGCACGGTACGTTCCCTTCCACACGGTACACTTTTACGCGTCTTTCCACAACGGCAATTGACTTGAGATTGTTGTCCACATGGATAACAAGGACCTTTATGACAGACTGATTGGCATTTATGCTTACCGCAGGATAATGGTTGACCGCACACTTTATTACAGGGTGGACAATTGCGATCGCAACACTTGAATGAAAAGAAATAAAATTTTCATTTTCAAGGGTATTATGTTCTCTTTTTGCATACCTTGCGATTGCACGAATGTATGCCACAATCTCTGCTTTGTTTGCATTTGGTTTCACAAGTAAATTCCTTCGAACACGGCAGCTCCTTTTCATGTAAACCACATCGACATTTTTTCTTAGTAATAACTAGACACTTAACAAAATAAAAATGAGGAAAATTTCACAATTTTGCAAAAAAAAACTTACCAAATTACAGCTACCCTTGTGACATCTTTGGGTGCAAGTGTGTTGACCGCAAGCAAGAATTTTTTGGCAGGTGTCTCCGCAAGTATCAATGATTTCCGTGCAAGGTCCAACTTTTTTCTAAGTTGTATTCAATATTAAGCAGAATTTCTATTCTTTTTCTTTTTAAATACTTACAGTTTTGCCACAAGGACAAGAACGCGGCAAACTTAGTGGACATTCACCACAGTCTCCAGAATGACAAACTTTCTTACAGATGTGTATACCACATGCATACAATTTGCTACACATCTGTATAAACTTATGAAATTTTGTTATTTCTACAAAATATGGAATGCACTGACCTTTTGACATTGCCACTTCCGCTCACAGCATTGGCGTTTCATCGATTCTGCGCCACATTCACAAGCTTGAATACTTTTTTGACTACACGGTGGACACTGCTGTGGTTTATGGCAAAGTTGACGGCACTTATGTCGGCCGCAGGGTAATAATAAATTGCACTAAAATGTAATATAGTAACAGAACATTGCTTCGGAAATCTTAACAAACATATCAGACCTTTTCTTGACATTCCCAATCTTTTTCTAAGCAGCGCATCGATTTTGGCTGAGATTTCCCGCATTTGCAGGATATTACTGCATATTGAGCGCATGGTGGACATGGCCCTGGGTGGCAGAGTATATTGCATTTATGACTGCAATTAGGCTGTAAAAGTTTACCGCATATTTCGCCACAAGAATGAGGTAATAACCACGGCTGTGGTAAGGGATCAGTTTCTCTACCGCAAAAGCACTCATATGTTGCAGGCTTTTCGTTTGGTTGAAATTCTCGCCTACATTGTGGACAGCACCAATGCAAAGCTTTCTCCTTTTTGGGAGGTACATATTCACCCAAGTGATTGTAATAACCTTGAATGTTGCGTTCCTGTACTTTACGCTGGGCCATACTATCATTAGCCCAACGACGTACACAATTTAAGTGAAAAAAACAGTAACAATGTTTACACGACCATATTGCGTCCGTCCTCTTTACACTAGCTATACATATAAGGCAAGTAGCTGAACCGGAATGCAGTATGTTTTCTAAGAAACTTGCTGTCTTGGCTAATAAATGCTCGTCTTCTTTACGATCACTATAATTCTCGTACAGCGCTTCTATTAAGATTTTAGATTTGGTTAAACACTTTTCTTCTTCAGACCATGTTATTCTACTTACTTAAGATTTTCGTTTCATCCAATTCATCTTCCTCTTCAGATGAGGAAACGTATTTTTCCACCAATTTTTTAGCAGCTTCTAAATTCTTGGCATGTGCTTCATAAAACTTTCGACTAGTGTTCTTTTCGTTTGACTTATCCCCGGCAATAGGAAATGGTTTATTAGCATGTAAGCGTGCATTCGAAGCCAATGCATTATCCTTAGTCGTACCTGTAGGTATATTGTGCACGTTGTTACCCGCTTCTGCGGACAACGTAGAGGACGCCATATCCTCCATACCCACTGCTACTCTGAAGGCAAAATTTTTTTACTACGACGCTGATGTAAAATGTATTGCAATAAATTCCGTTTGTTATTTCTCTAATGCTTAACTTTTTCTATACTACATCCACCATCATCTCGCTTTCCCAGGGCTTTTATCTTTCGTTCTCTTATTTTAGATTTTTTGAACTAATAATAAGGAAATTCGATATTTTTTCAAAATGTTGTTGACAAAAAAGTTCACGCCTCAAAAGTTGCGTCTTTACCTTTAAAGTTTTTATATGGTTGGTTTTTCCTTAATATGTTTACAAACTTTCCTTAAAGTTTTTTTTTTTTTGGTATATAAAAGGGGAATGATCACATTTGCAGAGATTTTTCCAGCTTTATGTTTTTGCACAAATAAGTTATTTTCCACTTGTGCTTCTTTTCAAAACAAAGCCAAGAATGAATGGAGGAATAAAACATGCAACTAAAGAATATTTTTTTTAAATTTAGATTTCTACTGTTTAAACTTACCCTCAAAATGAAAATTATTCACTATACATACGTGTCGGAAAAACAAGGGATGTTTGCACGTGCTTACTTAAACCCAAATAGGACGAAATCTTTGGTGTTATAGTCTAAACCATTAATATCGAAATGGATTTTAGATTTTCAGACTTTTTTCACATTACTGACGTTTTTAAAAGTTTTCCTTTGCTCTTGTGACTTCTCAGTCTCGTTTAGTTTTACCCCAAATATCTTACGTACACGTTAAGCTTTTCTTTTTTTGGGATATGTGATATGCGTGAATCAAAACAAAACTATATACAGCTTACATGTCCAGACTGTTATTAGTTTGTATAATTTCAGGTTATACGCGGTAAGATATGGATGTACGGTTCGGAATTTGTAGTCAAACAACCAGTAGAGAGCTGTCTGCTTAGGCTGATAAAAATTAGTCTAATGAAGACTTCAGACGGACGAAAAAAACTAGTGACAACCAAGCATTCTATAATACTGCAATATAATTAAAGTGATATGTTTGCATTTATAAGCTTTTTGCTTAGTTTTATATTTTATAGACAAATCTTCTCTACTAAATAATAATTTTTTATTTTAATGAATTAACAGCCGCTTTTTTTAACCTATTCGTTACAAGTAGACTTGAATTATTACGTTTGTTTTGGAAGATGGCAACTGATCAAAAGCCCTAAGGAGGCTGACACAATGAGGTGCTATTCCTATTTTTGGTTTGGAAATTGACAAATCATATGGTTTTGCATGTACACATACAAATAAAGCAGGGACGAAAGAAAGCACATGAGGAAATAATGATCTTTCTTTTAAATTTCAAGCTTATTTGTCTAATCATTATCGACAGATCGTCATCTTGTCGCGATGGGGACGCTTGGCAAGTGCAAGGACCCCAAGAGCGATGCCGACGGTGGCGTAACTGCTAGATACTATGCTGACAACAAAGGATACAATGGTCACTGAAACTAGCGAATTTGCTAGGGCACCTTTTCGTCCTTAGAAGGCGGATGAACCAATGTCAACGGCGTAGGCGTAAGAAATAGGTACACCTTTTAAAAGGTAGCAGGAAGACCCTTAAGATACCTACCTTTAGGAATGGCATATGCAAAGAACAATGAATACACAGTTCTTAATCTCCAGTGATATAACGATGCTAAGAGATTAAACCAAAAATATGTTAAATATTGCGGCATGAAACATTCGGAGTTTAAATTAAGCAGGAAAATTCCACAACACAGCCCAGGAAATGAAATGCCTGACCATTGAAATCTTTGGCGTAAGCGAAACGAGGTGGACAAATTCTGAACAACCTCAACCTATAGGTTGGGAATGATGTCAGCACAAATTATATGCCTATAAAGAGGCATTAGCCAAGGGTGCATTTTGTCTCCTCTTCTTTCAACGTTTAATATTTCAAGAAGCTATTCAAACGATGGAAGCAGGCATTAAGGTCAATGGGCAATTCGTCAATAACATTCGACTATCCAACGATGCAGCTATCCTAGTAGATAATATGCAATATCTGGACACGATAGTTAAAGCTGTAATTGACAAAAGTAACAGTTTTTGGTTAAACCAAATTTATGATCGCAAGTCGAGCGAAAGGGGATTATATAAATACCACTCTATCAATTGGCAACCAAAAGGGGGAAAGTGGGGATTGGAACTTCAGAAATCGGACTTTCACGCTTTAGTTAATAGTATAACGTAGGCAATAATATTGGGTAAAAAAAAATGCGATCACCTATATCCAGTAATAGATAGGAGAAACTGTTTATCTTACACTGCTGTACATTTTTTTTATATTACGTGATTTGCAAATTTGGTTTATGCTTTATTTTGTAAGAAATGAAAAACAAGCAATAAAGAGAAAAAAGAATTTTAGAGTTGAAATTGTTCCATTAGAGAGTCATAAATAGTAATTTCAAAATTATGGATCAATTAATACACAAAAAGGCTCTCGATGGTAAAATAAAATTGAAGCAGATTATAAAAATTAACAAAATTGTTATTTTTTTATAAACTTGGCGTTTTGTTTAAATTGTTTTTTTTTTATTTGTGGTCCTAAAATCATGTGTTTGTATTTACATCCTCCTGTAAAGCAATATGGTAGCGCGGCTGTCCACTGCTTTTACCATTGGGGAGTTTTCAAGCCGAAAACGAAAATGACACCTCATTGTGTCAGCTCCCTAAGAGCTAAGCACAAAGATTACAGCTGCAGTATGCCTCAAGTACCTTAACGCTACAATAGGATTTAAATGCTTGTGTTTATATGAAGTTAGACATATAGCTTAAGAGTGACAGAGAGAAAGTGAGGTATTTATGAAAAGAACACAAAATAAGGAGGTAATCACGTAACTGAAAGTTAGGCTTCACTTTCTCATTCAATCATTTAGCAAACACAGCTTAATTTTTCACGCGTGATTATCTTCAAGATTAATATTTGGAGTTAATTTTTTTTTTTAATTCCACAAAAGGAAAATCTTTTTCTTTCAACAATTTTGCACAATTTTTTCGAGTAGACATATACTCCATCCTTATAGACTTCACTACATCATATTAGAACGAATTCGTTGCGATTTTCTTATTATGCCTTCCTGTACTCATGTTTTCATAACGAATCCTTACCTGAGGTAGAAAAGACTCAATCGAGGAAGAAATTTCGCAGAAAGATGCGTTGAAGAATTGTGCGCATCGTTTCAGAACAGCAACCGCAGCAGTAGTATTGTATTTGATAACTACTTTACGAGCTATATGTTAAGGGAACCAAAATTTGTGCGCAACTTGCATTAACAAATAAATTTTTTCTTATCCTTTGAAGGTTTTTTTATTTCTATATAATAAACTTTAAAAACTGGCTTGATATGGTTGGATGCGTTCTTATAAACATTAATGAATCAGAGAAATCTTTTCAAAACAGGTTTTTTCAAAGCAAAAGGCAACTTAAATTATTTTTCATAAGATCGCAATAATTAACATTATAATTTTTATAATTAATTAGCAATCTTTAATATGACAACGAAATTGTTATAGGAAAAGTGGATACGGGAATGTAAAATTCAAAAGGTACTTGAAATATTAACGACATAACGACTTTTCAAAGTAAATTATCATATGGGGAGTTGTCACACAAATGATGCCATTCAATGCATTTTCAACAGGGTTTGTCCCTGGGTCAAAACACGACAGTGTACCCAATTAGGTCAAACTTTTTATATTTATTGTTTATACATTTTGTAAATAAATGAAGAAAGTGTGGATTTTAAAGGCTGCCGGATCACATAGATCTCATGCTCGCATGAATTGAAAACTCTACCGCACGTGAGATTTCAAATATCAAAATGTCTCAAAGATTGCGAGCTATAGATTGAATCCAAAAATACATTAAATGGGTAGAGGGGCAGACATTCCTAAATCTATTCAGAAAATGATTCTGAATCGGACAGTTTGATAAAACATGACTTTTTCTCAAGTACTCCTAGATGTGAAACATATTCACACAAACTTGCTGTACTCATCCCACAAGCAGTGTTGGCTAATCGTTTCTTCCGAGGCAAAGAACAACCTTTTTTTACAGATATCCGCGCTGCGATCCGTTTTTCATATTAACATCCGAACTATTGGCATTTTGCATATAGCTATCTCTACCAAAAGCAAACAGTAGCAAACTGAAGTTTGGCATTTGGAAATATTCCTTGGTCCTTGGTCGATTAAAAATCCAATTCTAAAGAAAACGGTTGCAGTCTGCCTACATACACGCGCTTTTAAATAGGATAGTGGAGCTACATTGAAAAAGAACCATAATTTTTCATAAGTTTGTCAAATGCATCTGCATGTCTGATCCCAAAGTGGGCACGGCCGGCGTACTAATACGAAAAAATATTAATTCCAATTTAATTTCAATATATTTTCAATTTATTTGCAATTAGGTTGTTTGACTTTTTGTCATAGCGTTTGCAGGCGTTCACATCATAAGATCATCACTTCTAATTTTTAAGCTCACGTTCTTAATCGATCAAGAAATGTCTGTGACGAAATTCTATCTATCTTCTATCTATCGTTTTTACAACTATGATATGGCGACAAATCTAGGGGATAAAAATGATCTCTTTTGGTAGAAATGTGGTAGGTGGTAGACTTACCTCATCGGCATCTCGGAAGCTAGAAATGCTTAGGATAAAAGCGATTATGCAATACGCATTTAAACGTATTTTCATATAAATAACTCTTAGCAGTTAAGTTATAGCTATTTTTTTGAAGTTCAAAAATTAAAAAGTTTCAAAGTGGGGTATTCGGTAGTCCTGTATATAAGGGCATAAATAGTTGATCGAAAGTCATTACAATTTATTTAAGAGTTTCTTTAGGCATCCTGATCCGTCTGAAGTGAATAAGCATCTCTTAGTTAGTTACAGTGAGTGTCCATAATTCATATATTTTATTGAAAATTCATTCTTTTTCTTCTTTAAAAATATTATCAGAAAATTTTTAGGCTCCTCTAATATATGTATGTACATTTGTTCTTTAATGTTCAATTTAACGTTCAATTTACTAATATGTTTAACAAATTTAGTTTAAAACCATGGTAACAAGTTTGGATATTCCCACTTTTACTGACCAGCAATCTAGACAAGAACAAATTGAAATCATTCAATGATATTAATATTAATAATGAAATGTATGTGTACTCACGACAACAAGATGACCACTTTTATCGCGTATAATTCCCGGTTCATCTCCAGTTTGTATATCAATAACACCAGATTTGCCCTTAACAACATTATGCTCCAAGCTGAAAAATGTTTGTGCACAATGGCGAGATCATAGATGTGCTTTTTAATATTTCTTTTAATTCTTTGCATAATTTAACTTACGAATCTCTTCCCACTATATTAAGAATATTTGCTGTTCCAACAGTATCAACGATAAAGGAGCAGAACTCGATAACGTAGGGAATGACCAATATCAAGTCACCCTTATCTTTCTTCAATTCCAATGGTATGCGTATAACCATCAAGTCGTCGCTATGATTGGTTAAAAGAAAATCAATTTTTTCCAATGGCAAACGATGCTTTTGCTTATAAGTTTTCCCATCGAGTATATAGATTGCGTTATTGGTTAGCAATATAAAACGATCACGTGATTTATAACCATGCCGATCGTACTTAATGCAGCTGGAAGCGTATTTAAGGGATTCGTTCCTTAACGATGTGGTAATAAAATTATTAATATGCACTTGATGTTCACTTGGTATTCGATCATTTTTGAACCAAAACGGCACACTGGCAGAATAGTTACTCTTTTTACCTATAATTCGTAGAACAATTTTAATAAAATGCAATTTTGCTTACGTAAATCGAGATGTAAATCGAGTGTTAGTTAGTATTTATTTACCTTTAAAGATTTTTTCAGCCAATATTTTTAGCTCGAATTGACGTTTCTTTGTGGCAGATAACTTGAGACGGAATTTACGTGCTAAATGCAAACGATGCAAACGATGCAAGTAAATGGAAGCTTTTTGGCAGTGAGATGGTGCCGAAGGCCAACTCATATCTAGCACATCCGTGGGTAAAGACTTAGCAAGTCTTAGAAGCCACATACGCTTTGCATTAGCAATAAAATTCTCATTGTAATCATTTAAAGGTTCGTGACGCGTCATGAAACCCTTTACAAATGCTCGAATTTTATTCGACGCTTCACGCTTCTTCTTAGCCTTCTGTTGGGCCAAATAGCGACGACAATGCGATTGCAATATAATAATCTTTTCACGTAGCTTTAGATATTTTTTTCGTTGCTCGCGTCCCTTCCAACGCGACTGCAAAATGGCTGCAATTTCATGTTTCTTTTCTTGAAATGCATCCTCAGTTTTGAATAGGGTTTTCGGGAACCGTATAAACAATTTAGTTTCCCCGAAACGATAATCTTCGCTATTATAGTCAAGTTCGTTAATAAGAATTTGAACCCCTTCTTTAGCGGGTCCTCTAAAGTTGGGCCAAGTCTGTTTGCTTAAACACTTATACCGATGCAAGAACATTTCATATGTTCGGCGGTAAGCAAAACCAGCCCTGCGCACACGTAAGTTTTCCATTAAACCCAAATATTTAACTTGATGTGAAATTAACTTGTCGTCAAACACGCCTGGCGTTTGTAAATCGTTGGGCTTGATGCACCGTATATAAGAAGGCTCCTTACACATTAAAATGTCCATTAGATTATTAAGTGAAGTTTTAAATTGACTAACGGCAGTTTCAGGCCGCTTTTTGCTTAAATATTCTGACTCTGGGAAACAAACGCGCGTAACTTGATTATTAGATTTACTCATGCATTCTTTTAAATCACGGAATAATAGATCGTTGTTCTTATCCAAGAAGCCAGTTACGTTGTAAGTCACATCACCAGCATAATGAACTAAACGAAACTCATCACGGCCCATAGTTTTCTGAATTTGTATTGGCGCTTTTTGATGGCACAAATAGTGAGCATGATTAGCCAGTTGATCGGTCAGCTTGGCCAGAAAAGTTATGTCGGTAGGATCACCCGGTCTTAAACATTCCTCATCCAAAATGGAAATTATCCCCTTATGTTTCTCTTCAATCAAATTGCATATAACTTTATTATCGAAATATTCGACAGGTATCCACTCAATACCCTCACGTCGATATTCTTCTTGTTCGGACTTGAGCGTCAACTCAATAAACAATTGTTGCAATTTCTCGTTGCAGAAATTTATGCAAAATTGTTCAAATCTATTGGTTTTGAAAATTTCAAAACCGTAAATATCCAAAATACCCATAACGGTGTTACGAACTTTATGCGGATCTTTTGCTTGTAAAGAGACGTTAAGACGCATCACCAACCAGGAGAATAAACGATCGTAGATAGCTTTCGCTAAAGCATCACGAGCGTATATAGCCAATTCGCGACTCAGCGGTGATGTAACCACATCGCCACGAGCATCTATAGTACGATTTGTTAGAGCAGCCTTTAAATCTTCTAGATGGACGGCGGTGAGTTTCGCAGCAGCTTCTATAGCATCCGTTGGAACAATTTTGGCCGTGCCCTCCTCTTCAACAAATTGCACATTTCCTAGATGTAAAATACTAGCGATTATATTTAGTATATCGTTCTGCTCCTCAGCGGAAAAGTCGATAACACTCATGGCTTGTTGAACAATTCTAAAATTATTGGCGTCATCAATGGTCTTTACACGTCCTTTATCCTTTAATAAATGGAAAGCGAACGTTTAATGTTAAAATAGTTGTAAGTTAAAATAATTTGCACAAAACTCACCCCATCACTGAGATAAACATATTTACTCAGTACTCTCTGAAGCATTAACTCATTTAATTGTTCGTCACTGGCTCCAGCCAAAAGTTGATAGAATATATGAAAATTTCTTTCTCCAACGTTTTGATTGACTACACGTGATTTTTCCAACAAATAGTTTAATATATTACCACCGATAGGCGTGCCGTTAAAATCAAATTGTATATCCATGTATTTGCCAAACCGCGAAGAATTGTCATTGCGATTCGTTTTGGCATTACCGAAAGCCTCCAATACTGGATTCGATTTTAATAGTTTATCTTTAACACCCTCTACAGTACGCTGATGACCCGAACAAGCCGCAATGTATTGTAGAACTTTTTTTGATGCCTCGGTTTTCCCAGAACCACTTTCACCTATAAATGAAGAGCATAAAGTCTTTTATGCCGCTAACCGTTGGCGTTTACCAAAAAAACTACGATACATTGCGTTTTTGCGTTTTATGAAGACGTTCGATATTTATATTAAATAATATTATATAATATTATATATTATATATAATATTATATATTATATAAATAATATTATGTATGTATATGTATATATACAGATATAGATACAGGATATATATATATCTATATATATATATATATATATAAATATGTATGGGTTGACTATAGTTGAAAGATGCTCGGAACTTGCTGCAAAATCAATGTTACTTTGTTTGTCCCTGTCATACACTTGCGGTGATCGCTCCTTTATTCTTAATAAGTGTAACTACGCAAACATTACAGAATCGTACGGAGTGCGCCGAATGTGGCGTGATCGTCGTTTTGTAATATGTGGTAGCGTATGTACCTGGCGGAAGATCACTTTTCATGCTTTTTTTTTTTTTTAAATATACATTGCGAACGTTTCGTCTTTAGCTTTTGTTCCCATTAGGGTTCACCATCGATTGTTTTAGTAGTGTTTCGGATCGTAAGTATTACATCGAAAGCGTGAGTGCGTGAATGCTCCATTTTACAGCTGATGTTACTTGTGTAAAAAATTATATTTTTTACGTCATTCTCATCTTATTCGACTTCTTTCGATCAATTTCCCCAACTTTGAATAATTTTTTCCATCATTTTTGCGAACTATTGTTTTAAGTTAAGAGTTAGGGAAGGGATTTGGATGCCATATTATTATTGCGCCTGCAAGGTTTCTAATCTAAGATCCAACTAAGAAGTTTTTCGTTCTTAACCTCAACCTCTATCTATTTTTGAAGCGCTTATATGTTGAAGCAAAGAAGAGTTGAAGCAACATCTTTAGAAAAGCGAAAATCGAAAACCGAATATCGAATATTGAATACCGAATAAAATGTGTCTCCGCATACACGATATAGACTCGTTTGGTACGTAGAACGTAATGCAATAAAATGTAAAGAAATTACATTTTATGATTTTATGCAAAACGCGGGGAAATAACATGCAACAAATGAAAAAATATATACCGGTGTGGAACAGTAATATATGATGATTACTGTGGGCGTTTAAAATTTTTCATTAATACAAACTTACCTGATATTAGAACACATTGCCCCCTATTTTCTTGTATCAATGAGCGAAAAGCGTTATCAGTTACCGCAAAACTAAAACAACAAAGTATGCATACGTGATGGATAAAATAAAAAATTAAAAAACAGAAAAAAAAGGTGCAATTGAAAGCATTGACCCATTTATGTTCATTTATGCAAATCATTTCCACATAGTCATTATATATACTGATGGACATATGTACTTACATATGTGGTGGTATTTCATAGAAATGTTTATTCTTGTATTCTTTAATGTCACTTTCCGTGTATATCGGCAATTCCTTGTACGGATTTACCGATATTAAGACTTGTCCTATGTAGGTCTGAAGAGAGAATTTGAGAGAGAGAGAGAGAGAGAGAGGGAGACCAAAGAGTACATAAAATTATCAATTGTCGGGGCATTTGAATATTTGTTTATAAATTACTTACATAAATAATGTTTTCCTGGAACCTTTTGCGCAAATTATCGATGAATGCATGTTCACTTTTATAATCTTCAAGCAGTATGAAGTCCTGTAACCCAACACGATCGCGTTCGTGAAGACCATGCTCCATTGCTGATTTGGATGGACTGTAAAAAACATAGTTAGGACAATAAGAGACTTGATCCAGAAAATCTGTTCCACACGACTGTTCCAGGTAATATTCAATTTGTTCTAGTACCATGGTTTTCTTTTTTGTTTTTGTTTTTGTTTGTCCGTTTTTCTGTTTGGCTATTCAGCGTAATTTTCAATTAATAGTGCATTTGATCGTCTCTTATTTGCACAAAATGTAAATTTTGTCCAATAAGGATTTTTCCAAGTCTTCTAAATTTGCCTTTAGAATAATAGAAATCGACGAAATGATATTGAAAATAACACAGAGACTTACAAAATATTAAAAAATTTGAAAGAAATTCTTATTTGCATTATTTTGCATGATTTTCTTAAAGCGTTTGTAAAAAGAACAAAGTTATAAGGGAACGTTTTCAATAGATTACTTCCCAGTAACCCAGTAAAAGGGCCTAATTTCGCGTCCAAAAAGATTAGTTCAATATTAGCTGCAAAGCAAAATACTAGTATATACTATACAGTATGATGACATGGTATAATAGATATAAAGAAAAATGGATCGATAACTTTTCGCAATCGGTTCGGTCAGACTGAATCTAATAAGATTTAGTTGTTAATAGAATTGTCAAAAAGCAGTTAGTAGCAGTTGGTGGCAGGAAAGCGCCACAAAAATGTAATCGAATCCAAAAGCAAAAAGACTGGCGAGGTGATTACTTGATAATGAACTTGAGTTTCGTGACATATTTTGCTGTCAATCTAATATTGTAGTGAGTGAATGCAAGGTTTTATAGCTGGCTGAAAGTTAAGTCGTCTTAACGTCATCACTCACAACAAGTGTAACTCGTATTAACCGTAACGTCCATAAGACTTAGACATAGCAGGGGGCACACACATAACGCTTTATGTGTATCGATATAGCCTTCTTGGTCTATCTGGATCGATCCACGAGTCAGTTCTCATAATCGTGCAGCCACCATTGCAGATCTTTCTTTAATAGGTCTCCTTGTCAAGTTTGAAAGTCCATTAAATTGGACCTAGACTCTCTCTAATATTACTATTAGCCAAAAAACATATATGAACAACACTGAATATGTAAATTTCATATCAAATGTGTCCGATATCTTTGTTTGTTTACACATTGCTGCTACATGCTGTACGAAATTCTGCCTTAAAACGTCCTCGCTCTCTATCCTGCAATCAAATATTATGTAAAAGTTACCGGCGGATAGGAAAGCATTCGGACAAAGCCCTATATAATTAATTATATTCTACAGCACTTGTGGCCCGTTATTGTTTTTCCAAATGTTCCCCTTTATGGTCTACGCACATTTTCGTATGAAACACGCGTTTGTTATAAAATTTTTTTTGCTTTTCGTTTCAGACATTTGCTAAAACATGGACTTTAAACGCATGCACAGCTTTTTCTGACAATGAAAATCATTTTCCACATAATTTTATCTTGGCTTTCGACGAAAACAAGTCATTGGGTGCGAAATGAGAGCTGCACACAATCTTCTAACCTAGGATGTGGTCAAAAATTGCAAAATTTGCCAGCGGTCCTTCAATTTTCAATGGCCCTTCAAATTGTGAAAGTTTAAAGATATAAATAGCGACTTATATGCATTAGGTTTATGCGGATGTATGTAGTATGTAGAAGAGATCAATAATACAAAGCCACCTTTTGTCATACTGACATACTAAGTTTGTTTGTGTGTCTGTCTGTCTGCCTGTCTGTCTGTCAATCTAATGTCTGTGCTTGTCTGTATTCTTGTGTTCGACCTGCAGATCACAATTTTTGAGATATTTTGGCCTTATTACGGACAGACTGAACGGTTTTGGCCGAGGGAAAAACCCTATTGGAAATGAATTCGATCGGTCCGTTTGTCTGAAAATAAATTGCAATTTTTAGATTTCACTGAGTAATAGTATTTTGATATTCCAAATCGGATGCGTCGGTGTTTTAAGCCTCTTCCTATGGCTTTTGTAAAAAGCGGGTAACACCGTTCGTTCATACGCCAAAGTCATAATGATCATCCAAAGTCAGTTATTGTCCCAAACAACATTGACGCTGTGTCAAAACTAACAATGCAACGCCATATTTTTAAAAATTTTCACAGTGCGGAACAGTCCATAATGTTCATTTGCCATAGAAATTAATGTTATCGAATATAGACCATATTCGATCGGTCTATTGTGGAATAGGCCTTTATGTCGCAAATTTATTCGATATATGTTGATATTTTAGAATGAAAATTAGGTCGTACGGAGTAACTGGATCAAATTTGAATGAAACCCATGAATAGAAGGGTCTGCTTTCCGGACCTGACTCTATATAAGGGCTCTTATGAATAACGTATTTTTTAACTTGTTTTTTCTTATTTAAAGAAGATTTCGGTAACGAAAAGATTATAAGTGCAAGTGCACACTTTTTTTTTTCCTCTTAACCTAATCGAGAACGATTGCACAACGTGAATGCAATAGATTTCCTTGGACCGTGCGTGCAAAGAAAATGAATGATGAGCAATTATCAGAAGTATGGAGAAAAAAAAGCAGGTGTGGTTTCGGTTGGAAGTGGCGGATCCTAAGACGGGAGAATTAGGAATTCAGGTAACACACCGTGAATGTAATAGATTTCCTTGGGTCGTGCATGCAAAGACAATGAACGATGGAAAAAAAAGTTTGGCTTTGGTTTTGACTTAGTCCCTAAAATGGCGGATCCTAAGGTGGGAGAACTAGGAATTCAGGTAGCAATTAGTTTTAATGAATGGGATGAATTCACGCTTGCAGGCAATAGAAAGAAGAACAGAACAGAAGAGAATTGCAATTTTGTTATCACGGATATGGATAATGATTTGGAAAAGGATCAAAACCTGAGCGTGAACGTTGAACTCTAGTATGCTGCACAGGATGGGATATATTTTTTCATCGCCATATTAAGTGAGTATAAAGCGACGTTAAGAGAGCATGAAAATAAATATAAACAAAATATTGTGCAAGCAACTGCGGGATATATAGACAGGTGTCGGATATTGTGGATTATGTTTAGGAAAACTTTTCAAGCCCTCCATCATGAGCCAACCACAATGTACTTTCGATTACTTAATGATTTATTTTCTTTTTTGGTTTTTACTATTTCTTCAAAATTTTCTTTCAACTACTTTCTGTTCTTCTTCTTTTTATTGAAAGCAAAATAACGCTTCGATGTTATCTAACTAACTAACTATTTTTGAACTAAATGCTTATCAATTTTGGTGATGTATTTTTATTTTTTCTTTACATTGCATCATACATGGCGTTCAATGCGCCCTTTGCAACAACAATTTTCTAGAGAGTGAGCTGCAGTGCGCGTTGTTCAATCATCATTGCCTTACGAATTGAATGAGTTCGATAGTAAAGAAGCCTTTCTTCGTTTTATTAAAAATGAATTTATTGAAGTGAATCTCGAAAAATTGAAATCCAGCTCGAATCCATTATAGTTACATTATAGTAAGTTAACCACGCCCATTTTCAGTGCACTAAAATAAAGGAGAGCTTGTTAAGGATAGAATAGAAAAAAAGAGAACAACACCCGATTACGTGTTTTGTTATTCGAACTATTTTTGCTCGGGCATTTTCAAGAAGCTGTGTGCATGCGATATCACATTCTTCTGTGTGTATAGGATACGACAAAATCGAACGATCGATAATTGCTGGTTATCCTATATGCAATGCAATGCAATGCAGTGTCAGTGATATAAAATTTTTTTCACATTCACATATGGTTCACATTTTTTCGTTTATCTTCATTTAGTGCAAATTGAATGCAAAGTGGATTTTTTTCTCTCTCACATTATCACTCATTTGTTTTTGTTTTTTGTCATTGGATTGAAAATTTTGCTCTAGTAAATCAAACTTCGTTTCGGTGCTGTGTACCTTGGCATGTTGTATGATGATCCTGTTTTCGTTAACAATTTATTGAGGATATAAAGTAATTGCGATCGTTCACGTACGTTCACTTGCAACTATATATTCTGCGTTTTTTGTGTGTAAGCGTGAAATTGCAACGGATCGAACTATGTGAGTTGGCTAAAGACGTAAAAATATTGAATTATTTAGCTTTTTCTTTTTTTTCTTATTCCTCTCTTATCTCCTGGCAATAGCTGTTTATAGTCACTATTATATATTGCGGGCGATTAGATAATAAATTTGATCTTAAGCCCTTTTTTTTTTTTTCTTTTTTTTTGGATTTTCTTTACTCGTTATTACTATTATTATTATTATTATTATTATTATTATTGTTATTAGTTGTTAGTATTTTTTTTTTTTATTGAAAACTTGCCCCTACGCACAAATCACTAATCTTTTGTATGTTGGTTAACTGATTAGTAAACGTTATCGTGCAGCACAAACTTTTTATTGTGCTTCGAATAATTTTTAAAACATTATTTAAAACAAGAATTTATTATGTATTAATTATGATTGCCATACTCAGGCGTTATATACCAATATTTACAGTTCAATTATTATTCTTTGGCGAATAAAAATTTAAACAAAAAAAAAAGAAAAAGGTTGCAATTAATGTGAAGTTGCAATCGCCTTTAATGAAATGCAATTGGAAATGAGCCAAACAACACTTGTAACGTCTTGTTACCGGAGGAACGTTCAAATGAAATAACTGCCTTTTTTTTTTCTTTCTATGCTTTTGTCTCAACCAAACAGAGAAAAGACGGCGGACTAATAAGTAACCGTTTTACTCAAAATGTGTACGTATGTAGCAAAAGAAATGTGTTTTGTTCAATTGTTATCAGTGTGCTAAATAAATTCATTGTAAATATCAACGCTACTTTTGTACTGTATTGAACGATTTCGACTACCTATGCAAGCGTGCGTTTGTATTTTACATAAACGGTTTTAAAGAGCATTATCTACAGATTCCGTGGCGAAATTCTCGCTTCTTTTTATATCCTCATCTCTCATCCCTCATCCCTCATCCCTCATCCTTCGGTGAGGGCTACACATACACATATACATTTTGTCAAAACATTTGCTACGCCCAAAGCATCAGAAGCATCAGAGTTCATCCGTCCGTCCGCCTGTCCGCCTGTGCAATATCTGTTTGCAATATTCCCTTGGCCGCAAAAATGAAGCTATCGACTTCGGAAATTGGCAGAAACTGTGGAAGATCTTGCACACAGGTTGATATGGGTATGCTATAAAATGGATCAAATCGATTCAAGAATACGCCTATAGAACGACGTAAAGTGAGAGCACGTCTGTTTTTTCAAAGGAATAAAATACTAATCTTTTCCTCATTACGCGTAAGCTATAGCTGATAAATGTATAAAAATTTGAACGCATATTCTATGGGCGATGCTGTAGCACATGTACAAAAATAGAAAAAATTGCCCATTGGGGCGCCCTCTCGCCCCATATTATAGAGCATGAAAATTTTGCCTTTCTTAGGATAACGGTGATGGGTATGAACGATTCGGTCAAAGCCGAATATAATTTTCTTACTTGTTATTTATTTAATTTGCTTTTTTTTTTTTTAATAAATTTATGAAAAAAACAAAGCAATGAAATTTTAGTTTACATTAAATTAATTAGCAAAATAATTCCGTTTTCATTATCTTTCAAGAAAACCATATTTACTCTTAAATGAATTTTAGATACCCGCCTTTTTTATTGAAATCATTTTCTAATGAAACATATATTCTGGTGTGTATGTAAGTGTATGTGTATAACAAAAGCAAGAAAAAGAAAGAAACCTCCATATGTAATATTTATATAAAAGGGAGTTGTCTTCCTTTGTGGAACTGGGCTATTTTTAGTTACGTCCTGCTCCATTCCTGCTCGCACCTTTGGATGCCTATCTAAGATTTGCTAAGTTTTGCTTTAACGCGACACAATCATTTGTCAACGATTCGTTTAAAGATTACTTTCGTGCTTTGTACAACGATTGGATCCTCAAAACACGCTTCAAACGCAGATGACCTCACCAGGTGCCCCTCAAATGTTTTTCACTGGACACACTGGATCTGGCAGACACGGTCAATATGGCAGCAATTCGAACTTCAATGGATATTATTTTGTTACTTTAGCCTTCGAGTTATGTACGACACGGGGCATTTGATTCCATTACTATAAGTAAACATTGCCCCCATTTGGAAAGCAGCTGCTTCTTTCCAAGTTATCATGCAAAATAGTGAACGCATAACATTTGGCAGCTTTAGAATGTCAGCTATCTTTCCATAAACGAGAATATATTTCACGATTTTTAGATGTTTCTATAAGCGAACGAAACGATGTACTAGATGATGATAAGAAGGGGATCGATAATAAAGATGAATTCATTGTTCACATTTTAATTTAACAATCAAGACGATTGTAATCTTGTCTTCTTCGCTTTCAAATATACAGTCAGGTACTCCGCGACTTCATTCGCAAAACCAAATTTGCGCTTTACGCGAATGGCAAAACTTTAAGATATCAAAATAGAAAGTAGAGATACTCTGGAGATATTCCTTTCGGTTTGCCGAACACTACAATTGCCCGTAAAGCTTGTAAACAAGTGGTGAAAATGACATGAAAGATGTTGACGCCTCTTACACATCGTTGTCCGTTATGTCCACATCATGATTTTAATAAAATCAATATGTTGCTGTCTAAATCTCATCTTTCATAAATATCGGGGAAATACACAATAATTCGGGAAGCCTTGCACATGTCAGTTATGCTGAAGTGGGTATCTGAAGGGTATCTGCTCCTAGTCGTGCCATTCAGTCTATTCAGTCTATATCTCCAAAAAATACTAACAAAAACAATAAATCGTCGGAATTTCAGAAAGGATCGATTAGATCCCACTGGTGGTGGTGTTTCAATTGCCACACCTGCTCTAATCTCGTCCTATTCATTTGAATTTTCTACTCCACCCAACGTTGAATTTATTGCCATTCGAGCGAAAATCGGCAGTAGACAGTTATATATATTTTGCCCCAAATGCGGATTTCTGCTTATAAGAATCATGTTGCCCTCATTCGTGACGTGGCCTACTTATATCATCGCAGCGTATGGGGGAACTTCAATTTGTCACAAGTTACTCGGTGTTACAGTAATAATTCTGGCTGTATGGTCCTCGCTTCAACATTTCATAGAGCTATTGTGTTGTTCAATGAATTATTTGATCGTAATTTACTTCAATGCAACCGTACTCCTAATGGCAGACTGGTTGGTGTTTGCTTTGCCAATTTCCCGAAGATGGCTGCAAATCGCTGTGAGGATAGTGAGGATCCGTACCATCCGGCAATTTGTATTTCCTTTCATTACATGGGTAGCCATTTGCTCAGATTTGACCTCCACTGTATAAACACTTTCAGTTAAAATTTTCCTTTTCATTCGACCCGAAAAATGTTTTGTGTATAATAATAAAACTTTGACAACGAAAAACTTATGCCAATGAATATATACATACAAATTCAAACACTCTACACAGGCACGACGTTCGGTTGAACCACTTTAACGTGTCAAATCCAACTTCCGCAACTAAATTATGATTTTGATAAAACCAATACTTGACTGCTTAACACTCATCTGTCGCAAATTACGCGCGATCTTTATGCGAGGAATATTAGTACCCTATTGTCATTGCTCTATTCTGCATCCGTTCCGATCAGGCCATCTCGTCCTCGATGGAAGTGCCTGCCATGGTTTAACAGGAGAATTAAATATGACATAGATTTAATTATCTCCAACACCACTGTTACCTTGAAGATACCGTCCGTTGATAAAATCCTCAATTCTTCCGAAATATTTTTATAAGTTTGTCAACAACAAAAGAAAAATCTCCACATATACCTCGCAGGTTTCTTTCAATGGCTTCGAATCTCCTTGTAATATTGACATCTCGAATCTCTTTGAAGACTACTTCCGACGAAATTTTTCAGCGACTAATTTCAATTCAACTGCCAACTATCCGTCTCCGATGTCTAGCTCGGTTTTGATTCCTAACTGACTAACATATCAGAAAATTATGTTTTAGATGATTTAAGGTCTCCAAAATATAGTTGTGCTCCTGAGGCTGATGGGATTTCATCCAGTCCTTGAAATCAGGTCTTTTTCGTTTGTGTAGTATAAGTAGTTCCTTATTCCTATTCACCAATGTGGACATAGACATCACGTTGCGAAGTATAGAAGCATTGCCAAGTTGAGTGTCTTACCGAAATTGTTTGAGCGAATTGTTACTCAGCATCTAGCTTTTGCTATTAACACTTATATTTCTCCATTCTCCAACATGGTTTTCGGAATGGAAGACCTACTGTCACGAATCTCTTAGTATTTACTTGCCATGTTTTCAAGATTTTTTCTAGTGCCTGTCGTACGGACATCGTATATACTGGTTTTAGCAAAGCGTTTGACTTAATTAACCATAATTTATTGATCTTCAAACCCCAAGCCTCCGGCTTCCCTTTCTACGGAGTGAAATGGATAAGTTCGTATCTGCATAACAGATCATTCTGGGTTCTGTCTAACTTGATCACCTCGGATGAATTTGCCATGACGGCATGCTAGCGTCCCTCAAGGCAGCCACTTAGGACCCCTTTTATTTCATTTATGCATTAGTGATCTCCCCTCGGTGATTAAATCCAGCCAGGTCTTAACTTACACTGACGATGGTAAACTGTTTCTTTTTTCCTCCTTGGAATCGCAATCGTATCAGCATAAACTATTTTATTTAGGTTACATGGTGTTCGTTAAATTCTATGAAATTAAATCTAAAAAAGTGCAAGAATCTTTCTTAAGAAGGGAGGAAGTCATTCAAGTCAAGTGTATTTCCTTTGACTCACACAAGTTGGAAAACGTTGTTTCGTTTATCGATTTAGTGATTCTATTCGACCAAAGTTCACGTTTTAATTTGTACCTTGCGCTCTCGTTAAGTAAAGCTAGGTCCGTGCTTGGTTTCATTAAGAGGTGGTCCAAAGAGCTGAAGGATCCTTATATTACAAAAAAGCTATACGTGTGCTCAGTTAGACCAATACTTGAGTATGGCTCTGCTGTGTGGTCGCCTTCTTATAGATGGATATGTATGTAAATTCAACAGAATCCTTTCAAAAGCAATTCAAGGACTTGGTGAGATAAACTTTAATGTTCCCAGTCGCTTCTCTAGCACTTTATCTTCATTAAGCCTAGTCAATGTAAATACAATTATGAGCTGCTTAACCCGTTCGGGGTTGTTTGCAGAAACCTAAATGGTGATGATCACTTAATCTCAATATCGGACTCGTTTAGAGTCTATCAAAACAAGTTTGCTTAATACGCGCGATCTGTCGATGTCGTATTTAAACTAACTTGCAATCTTAACGATCTCACTATGATTCGAAAACTGACTGGTGTTGTCTACTGTTAGCGGCTGCCAAGCTTTTGCATGTTTGCAATGGCTTAGGGATTCACTTGCAACTTGAATCTGTATCGCTTGTGGGTGTACCTCTACGCCGGTTGTTGTTTTTCTTTTTTTTCTTTACTTTCTTCCCCCTATACTTTGTACTAGTTTTTAATAATAATTCGTATAAGATTTACTTCGGTTGTTGGTTCATTTTAGTTGAGTTTCATGTGTAAGTAAATAGATAAATTAATATACTACGAATTTCTTGTTAAATATATGGAGATGCATCCTTGTCCCTTTGTCTGATGAAGCTGTTCCTATTTAGGTATCGTACGTGTGGTTAGTTTATTTCTTTATATGATCGGCTCTCTTCTTGAAGATATGTTGGCTTCCGAGAAATCCAGAAAGATGGAGAATCTCTTCTTTTCTTTTCGCAATAGTTGGAAAGAGAGGAGAACGAGTGAAAAGAGTGATTAGCAGGTGCGTGTGCATGGACCGAACGGTTTTATTTTCGTAAATTTTTTGATGCAAAAATTAATAATACTTTGAGGATTCTATTTTCTTTCTAGAACAGGTAGCCATAAGATGTTTATACCCGTCACTGAATATACCCGATGAGAGGTATATTCATTTTGTCAAAATCTTTGCAACGCCCAGATCTGGAAACTACGCGGATCCCGCAAGATATATATATTCTTGATTAGCATCAAATTCCGAATGGATTTAGGCATGTCCGTCTGTTCCGTTGTGTAATGTCTGTTTGAAACATTCCCTTGGCGGCAAAAATGAAGCTATCGACTTCAAATTTGGCAAAAACGTTGGAAATTCTTGCACGCAGGTTGGCATTGAAGGTGGATCAAACCGATCAAAGAACAAGACCACAGTATTACGTAAAGTAAGAAGACTTTTGTTTTCAAAAGGAATAAAGAATTGGTTTTTTGCTCATTACTCCTAAACAATAGCTGGTAAATTTGTAAATATTTGAACGCATCGGCGATGCTGTATTACCGGTCGAAATAAATCGAAACAATTGACCACGCCTGCCCAATACTGTAGTGTATCAAAATTTAATATCGTTTTTCGATACCTCTATATGGTAAAACCCCAAAACCCTCAAAAATTCCCCAGAATATATAATTTTTGGTCAGTTTCAAATTTGGAATGCACCTAAACATGTCCGTCTGTTGGTCTGTCCATCTTTCTGTTTGCGCATTTGCGTGACATTGTGTAAACATTCTTATGCTAGCGAGAATTGAGATAACGCCTACAAATTTGCAAAAGAATTTGGAAGTGGCTTAAACTTTTCAAAGGACACGCCTACGTGCACAGGCGTAGGCGATAAAGACTTTTATTTTGAAAATAGAAAAAATTAGACGCAGTCGCTCCATGTTAGAGAACTTGAAATTTTAGTTCTTTTACAACTTTTGTCTTTCTTAGGGTAACGGTGATGGGTATAAAAGATTCAGTTACAATCGAATATAATTTGCTTACTTATTTTTTTTTATTTTCATTTGGTACTCCCGACTTTTGTCTTAGACTGCCGATTTTCGAAGCGAAAAATTCGTTGCTGGTCTATGATAGTTCGTAGTAGATATTCGTCCGATCAATAGTTAGCGAATTGTCAAATAAATATCCCTTTCGGCGACATAGGCATGCAAAATCGATTGAGCAACATGTTCCCTTTTCCTAGTCATGAGATGGCAACTGGAGCATCGATTTTGCCCACTTTTCGATGTGCGTGCAAGCAAACTCCTGCACAAAATGCCAAATGAAATGAACACAACGCATATCTTCTATATACCTCTACCACTGTTGCTAGTCCTTTCAAAAAATATTTATAAGCGATTGCTTAGTTTAGATGATAAAATAATAGAATGATAATAGATTTGTTAATCGAAATATTAATTAAAATTAAATTNAAAAAAAAAAAAAATACACAGCAACTGATCTTTGATCAGAGTACTAATGTACTTTGAAAATGATTTCATTGTAGAAGAATGAAAAATTGCAATGAAGTCCTTTTCCTATTCGCGCGGTGGAGCTTTTTTTTATTTTTTGTCTACAAAGTGAAAATTTCTTGTGTTGGTATTTCTATGTTTTACACGAAATTAAGTTCAAAACTTCGTGGCGATTTTTCATCAATTTATTAAAATTAACCTCATGGGCCAGTAAAAGCTTTGCGTCATCGCTGTAGAATTTCTGGAATTTCTAAGCGAAAAGCTGCATTCATTAAAGTCGGCTTTGCACCATTAGAAGGTTCTTACAAGAAGCGAAACAAATGATAGTCGGAGAGAGCGGTCGATGTATCAAAACTTCCCGGTCAAGTTCTCCCAAAAATTTTTGTCAATTCATTAATGCCGTACGTGATGTGGCATCGCAGCGAGGGCAGAAGAAGAAGAAGCCTTTCCTATTAATATGTTTTGGTTACTGGCTAGTTTGGATTAGCTTATGATGCACGATTCCTTACCAGTCCCATCAAAGCATTATCTTGCATGGTGTCAATGCGAGTTGTGTCGCGGTCTGCGCCACTTGATCCATTTTTAATCCCAATATTTCCATTCATTATGATCATGTTGTACGTAACGCATATCTGATCTCACGTAATCAATCTCTTCAAAAGCAATTTGACTTGTTTTCGTTTCAAGAGCGATCCGTTTCATTGTTAAATTACGTGCATTCAATTTCTTTTTGTCACAGTCTTATGCAAATGATTCAAAACCATTTTTTGTCCAATGTTCGGTTCCGTTGAGGTGCCATAACAGGAACTGCGCCGGACTTTGTCAGTTCTTTGAAAAATTTCTGTCTTTGTTTTCATTAACTTTATTAACGAAACTAACGAATTGCGACTTTCGCAATTCATCTGCAACGTAAAGATCATGCATTTTTCAAAAAGCTATGAAACATAGCCGCCTTGATCGAAGTTCTTATTATAAAATATAGTGCATTTTTTCAGAATTTTGCTTCACCTTCGAAACGCGATTACTTTCGGCTAAATTAAGAAATATCGCTATGTTTTTTGGCGCCTCTATTGAGTCGGCATAGCTAAATCTAATTCCCAGTGCCGTAGACCGTATTTTAATTATGGTTGACATATGGCCGAGGTATAATGAATACTTGATCTGTAAATCTGTAATCGGACATACACCTCCTAGTCTACGACTACACGCTCTCTCTCCGCATTCGTTTCTTTCCACTGACGTCTTTATATACTTACAGGCGACATTTCCTGAATAATGCGTTACACTAAAAACATATATATATGTAAATAAAAAAAAAAGGATTTGTTGGATCAGATCCATTCTGCAGGAACTTTCTCGATGAGTAGCATTCATATTGGTCGATTAATAGGTTAGATTGACAATACAATGTTACATACTGCGTATATTGTGACAAGAAATATTCGAAAAAGTTGCATGTTAATTGGTTGTTTTTTTTTTTTTTGGTTATTGTCTAGTGGCGACTACTACTAAGCCTAGTTCACGTACAGCTTAAGAGTAAGTTCTTTTCTTCAAGGAATTTACTTGAATTTTTGTTTAATTCCTAAATATTTTAAATAAATAAAAAAATTAAAAAAAAAAATAAATTATTATTTATATAATAAATAATTTATATATATAATATAATAATAAATAATTTATATATATATTTATATAATAAATAATTTTTTCTTTTTTCGTTTTTTTATTATATCCACCAATAAAGAATTTCGATTTAATAAGTTTACCGTTTGTTATGGAAAGCTTAGAAGTAATCTATATAAATATATTTGTCCTGGACGATGTGGGAGTTTATATATTCAAATTCATTTGATTCGTTTAACTGATGCTGATGTAGAGTAAAATTTAGACGGTAGTTGGGGTTCTTGCCTCCTCAGGCCAGTAACAGATGGGACAGATGAAGTTGGAAAATCTACATCCACGTCCACGAGAAGTAATCGATTCCCATTTTTGAGTTCATAAGACGTGGTGGTCGCCTACTTGGCCTAAACGTTTGCAGACCTACAACACTCATAGCCGATATCTGGGGCCTCGATGTACAATGTGTTAAATATATATCTTCGATTCACTCTTAAGAGAATAAAAGACTTTATCAAACCATTTGACCTAAAAATTTATAGTCAAATTGGATAAAGTGTTGTTAAGTCTTCTCCCAGATACGCTATGTTTACAGCGTGTCTGCGTCCATTTCATTTAATCAATAATAATGGAAGGGGATACATTTGAATTTAACGATCGCGCATATGTTATAACAAAAATGTGTGCTCTTTGTATGTGTGCTAATTATTAAAATGCTTTTAATTATAAAATCATGTTTTCTCTATTAAGAAAATAAAAGGCTTTTGATGCTGAAGATGTGCTTGAATATATTTCGAGCCGCTCTATATAAGAGATTACAATATTGTAACCTATCTCTGGCAAAATGTATAAAGCGGTCCAGCTTTTTAAATAAATAGATTTTATGTAAAATGAATGTAAAAACCCGTTTTCGTTATCTTACAAAGTGAAAGTTTAATTGGATAGAAAAGAATCCTAACGTGGTTGATACGAAAAATTAACATAATTTTTTATTTTATAAAAAAAGTAAATAAAAAAAACAGCCAAAGGTAGATAGAAAAACAAATCCGTAACCAATATTCTTAGGCTATGTAATTTTGTAAAATGTAAATTGATTGTGAAGATAATTAATGGAAATGCTTAGCGTATATAAGCCCAGAATGTTATGTGTTTTTTATTATTTGTAAAGATGAAGCATAACGTGTGCGTCATACTCTTAGCGGGTAAAAAATAATCGAATTTCTTTATTAAGTAAAAATTTTAAAACACATTTTTAAAAATTTAATTTTTAACCTCAGCCCTACTAGTAACGGAGATTAGCGGTTCTCTCGACATTCAGGAAAGAGATTTGGGAGGCATTGGAACCCTATTCGCCAATAATAAACAAACCCTTCTAAATCACAAACAGAATATATTGGGACATAAGCAAAATATTTTGAATATATTTAAAGCCACATCTACCTCAACCTCTGCGCCAAGCACTAATATTGCAGCAGCTTCAGCCAATGAAGGGCAGGCCGCCACCACTGCTGCTCCGAGCATTAGCGGTGCAACTTCAACTCCAACTGGTTCTTCTCTTTTATCTGGTAATGTGAACAACGCCGAAAACGCCACGCCTAGCACGCTTGCAGATCCGGCGTCTAGCACATCAGCTCCAATAACTTCTAGTACAATGAATCCACCTGCTGCCAGTGTACGTGACAACCTTCCCGATTATCCGGCGCAATCCAGTTTCTATCCCCAATTACCTCTTCAGTATATATTAATTCCAATTCCGTACTTACCTTATCAAGATCCCCCCGCGTCTTTATATCATCCACAACATTATCAAAATCCTTCAACTTTATATCCTGTACCCTATCAATATGTATATCGTTTTATACCTAAATAAATGAACCTCCTCACTATATTAATTTTTTCGGTTTATCCAATTCCTTGTGTCTTGTATTACAATAATATTCCTTGCTTCTACGGTTGGCCACCCATTAAAACCCTATATTCGTGATCAAAATAATGTGCTCAAGCTCGATGAGTTTTTACGCTCATCGCCAAAGGATGGGGGCGATATTCCTTTGATCAAAACGTTTGCAACGCCCAGAAGGAGGCTTGAGACACTCCGGATCAGCATAATATTCTGAATCTGAAATTCTGAATTCTTGATCGTCTGTGTAATGTTTGTGGCAAGCATTTTCGTGGCAATCGGCATCAAACAAGAAGTGACCTAAACATTTCAGAAACAACGCCCACATGCCTATGCAAAAAATTTGTATTTTGAAAGTTTAGTTCTTTTACTTTTTATGTCGTTTTTAAGATAACGACGATGGGTATGAAAGATTCACTTACGACCGAATATAATTTTCGTACTTGTTTTTTGTTGTTGTTTTAAGATAAACGTGTCAGGATAAATGATTCGTCCACAACCGAATCAAATTTTTTTCTTTGTTAAGATTTATACGCAGCGAACATGAGTTCTATATTTGGGTCTGCTTCCGATCTGGCCCTAAACTTTGAATTATCTGTAACTTTAGTTAAATTACAAATTTATGCGCTTTATTTGTTTATTCATAAGTTAGTGCATGTGGGTGTGTGAAAACTTTTGCTAAATCTGACGATTAAAATATATGTGCAATGCAATGAGTTGTCCTCATTTTTCCAAACGTGTGTGTGTCACACACACACACACACACACACACACACACGCGCGCGCACGCACACAAACACACAAACACACACACACACATCCGTGGGAAACGGCGTACAAAGTGGTTCTCAAGAAACTCAAAGGGAATGGCCGCCCACAAGTCACGTGCCCCGCCATGCTGAGCAGAATCGTAACAACACTCTTCCCGCAAAGGCCGCCATACGTGGCGGTGGATTTCTTCGGGAGGGAGCAGGAGCCATCCCCGGTTGTTACTATGGAAGATCTGCTTGCGGCCAGCAAAAGAATTGGCGACAAAAACGCCCCGGGTCCGGGTGGAATCCCTAATCTGGCCTTGAAG